>JMQE01001708.1:0-13407 GCA_000731825.1 Hypocrella siamensis | reverse complement strand
GGGGGGGGGGGGGGCCGAACAGAAGGCGGTTCGAGGTCAACGGGTCCTTCCGAGTTGAGGATGAAGTGGAACAGGCTGCAGTACGAGTCGTAGCTCTGGAACTTGACTTCGAGGGGCGCCGAAAAGTCGAGAGGCTGCGCAGCCTGAACGAGGCGTGCTTGGATATCGTCGGCTTGTTGTGCCATGGTCAGGGAGGTGGTCTGGCTGAGCTCGTCCCCGTCCTCATATTGGACCTGTTCCTTGTACTCGGCCACTAGGGCTTCCTCCTCGACGTCGCTGTCATCGTCCATTGCGCGGGTCAGCGCCACGCCGTTCTGATACGTCGCCATCTTTTCGACGTGTTGACTCGTTGTCTCGAGGCGTTGGTTGGGGGGAGGGAGTGCGGGATTGGGGTTGTGACCGAGCTTCTAAACTGCTGAGCTTGCCCGTCAGAAATTTGGTGGTTTCGTTAGGGCTTTGTGGTGCATCCCGGTATGCGTCTATCGCAGCACGTTATGCTGGATTTGTGCATACAGCGGTGAGGGGGGGGAGCATGACCCGACGTAGTCTCCAAGCGGGGCAGACGGGACATACTTTTGGCACACGACGAGCGGCCTAGTGCATTTTGTCTCAAACTCTCTCCCACGGTGTTGTGGTCCTCTGCGCTGACTCATACTGGATCAATCTCGACTCACATCGCATCGTGTTGTGTTGGGCTGACAGGGAGTTCCCAGCAGAGCCAAGGCTCTGCGGCGCCAAAGGCTGTGTGGAGCAAGCTTGTGTCGGAAGAGTCACACAGTCACGATGCAGATTCGAGCACTACCAGCAGGCGGAAAGGATTGGGCAGCGTCTTTCATGTAGAGCCATTTTCAGGGCCCCGGAAGCCACCGTCACGATCTGATCGGTCTTGACATGATCGATTTACGGCCACGAATCATTCCGGTTATATTTCCTTATCCATTTCTACTTGAATTAAAGAACAATCGTTTCCCACGCAAAAGCCTGTCATGCCTGTCGTCACCCCGGAAAAGCTGGCAAGCCTGCAAAAGCAAGCAGATGATGTCAGAAATGTAAGGACAAGAGGACCCCTTGCCGAGGCGTTGAGAAGCGGCGCTGACCGACACCAGATATGCATCCTCGCTCATGTTGATCACGGCAAGACATCACTCACGGATGCTCTGCTCGCAACAAACGGCATCATTTCACCAAGACTGGCGGGCAAGATCCGGTACCTCGACTCGCGGCCTGATGAACAGCTCAGAGGCATCACCATGGAATCGTCAGCCATATCCCTGTACTTCTCCATGTCGAGGAGATCCGCTCCGGAGAGCGCGCCGGCACCCAGAGAGTATCTCATCAATCTCATTGACTCGCCGGGCCACATTGACTTCAGCAGCGAGGTCTCGACGGCGTCGCGGCTGTGCGACGGCGCGGTAGTGCTTGTGGATGCCGTGGAGGGCGTCTGCAGCCAGACCGTCACCGTCCTGCGTCAGGCGTGGACGGAGAAGCTGAAGCCGCTGCTCGTAGTTAACAAGATGGACCGCCTCATCACCGAGCTCAAGATGACGCCGGCAGAGGCGTACGTTCACTTAAGCAAGCTCCTCGAGCAGGTCAACGCCGTGCTGGGCAGCTTCTTCCAAGGCGAACGGATGGAGGAGGACCTGAACTGGAGGGAGAGGATGGAGGAGAGGGTGAGCGCAGCCGCGGCCGCGGCGGCCGCAAAAGCCTCGGCAGACGACGACCTGTCATCGGATGCTGCCGGGGAGCTACAGTTTCAGGAGAGGGACGACGAGGACATTTATTTTGCCCCGGAAAAGAACAATGTCATCTTCAGCAGCGCGGTCGACGGCTGGGCATTCACGTGCCGACAGTTTGCCGGCCTGTACGAGAAGAAGCTCGGCATCAAGCGCGGGCTCATGGAGAAGGTCTTGTGGGGCAACTTTTACCTCGATCCCAAGACGAAGAAGGTCCTGGGTCCGAAGCACCTCAAGGGCCGGAGCCTCAAGCCCATTTTTGTGCAGCTGATCCTGGAACCTGTGTGGACTGCGTACCGAGCGACCTGCGGCGCCGGCGCCGGCGGCAGCGGCAGAGGCGACCCAGTCATGCTGGAAAAGGTAACCAAGTCGCTCAACCTCACCATCCCGTCCCACGTCACCCGTGCCAGGGACCCGCGGCTGCTGCTGACCACGGTCTTCGCCTCATGGCTGCCTCTCTCGACGGCGCTCCTGGTTTCCGTGGTCGAGTCCTTGCCGTCGCCACGCGTGGCACAGGCGGAGCGAGTCCCCGATCTCGTCGCGCAGTCTCCCGGCTCCCAGGCCGTGGATGTGTCCGTCAGGGATGCCATGGTGCACTTCAAACACGGCAGGACGGACCCGATGGTGGCGTACGTTAGCAAGATGGTGTCAGTCCCCGAGAGCGAGCTTCCCGAAAACAAGAGGAAGCCCGGCGGCCAGATGAGCGGCGAGGAGGCTCGAGAGCTGGCGCGCAAGAGACGGGCAGAGGCCGCGCGAGCCGAGGAGCGAGCCAACAGCGGGTCCGTCGATGGCCTGGCCGAGACCTTTGGCAACGCGGCAATCGACGAGGGCGCAGACGGGGGACTGGGCCCCGGAGACCCCGAACGCCTGGTTGGGTTCGCAAGAATTTATTCCGGAACCCTGTCCGTGGGCGACACGCTGTACGTCTTACCGCCCAAGTGGTCTCCGGCCGGACGGGCCGCGGACTCGCGGCCAGAACAGGTCACCGTCACGGCTCTGTACATGCTCATGGGTCGCAACCTGGAGTCGCTGCAGAGCGTACCGGCAGGTGTGGTGTTTGGCATCGGCGGCCTCGAGGGCAAGATACTCAAGTCGGCGACGCTCTGCAGCAGACTCGAGGGCGCCGTCAACCTTGCGGGCGTTAGCATGGCCGGCAAGCCCATTGTGCGCGTGGCGCTGGAGCCTGTCAACCCGGCCGATCTGGACAAAATGATTCACGGACTCGAGCTGCTCGTACAGAGCGACCCGTGCGCAGAGTACGAGCAGTTTGGGAGCGGCGAGCATGTCTTACTGACCGCGGGAGAGCTGCACCTAGAGCGGTGTCTGACGGATCTCAAGGAGAGGTTTGCACGGTGCGATGTCCAGGCTGGGGCGCCCATAGTGCCCTACCGGGAGACGATTGTCCAGGTGGCTGAGATGCGCCCGCCGGCGAATAGGGCCCTGGGCAGAGGTGCGACGATGGGGACGACGAGCTCGAGGCAGGTCACGATTGCACTACGCGTGAGGCCCCTCCCGGCCGACGTCACGGCTTTCCTGCTCAGGAATGCTGATGACCTGAAGCGGCTCTTTTCGGAGAAGACTTCTAACCAGGGCGACGAGGGGCAGGGCGACGAGCGGGGCGGCGGCGTGGTCGCCGCGGCGGCGGCGGCGGCGGCGGCGAATGCGTTGTCGGTGCAGCAACTGAAGAGAGAGCTTCAGCAGCATCTGGAGACGGGCAGAGGTCGGGACGTCTGGAAGGACAGAGTCGACCAGATCGCTGCGTTTGGGCCTCGACGGACAGGACCCAACTTGCTGATCGATGCTACGAGAGAGGGCATCCTGCCGAGGGTCTTCGGCCCCTCCAACGGCGACCAAGCACCGGCAGACGCACCGCCGACGGGTCAGGAGGCGCTGCACCCGAGCCACCTGTCCGACAAGATCACGTACGCCTTCCAGCTGGCCATGGCGCAGGGCCCGCTATGCAACGAGCCGGTCCAGGGAGTGGCAGTCTTCATTGAGGACGTCACGCTCGACCTCGCCGAAGACGAGGGCTCGGCTCGGGACAAGCTGAGCAGGCTTACGAGTGAAATCATCAAGACGTTCCAAACGTGTCTACGCTCCGCATTCGTCGACTGGTCGCCTCGACTCATGCTCGCCATGTACAGCGTGGAGATCCAGGCGTCAGCCGAAGTTCTCGGCCGGGTCTACGACGTGCTGACCCGACGCCGGGGGCGGGTCGTGGCCGAGGCCATGAAAGAGGGCACTCCCTTCTTCACCATCCAAGCCGTACTGCCAGTGGCCGAGAGTTTCGGGTTCGCTGACGAGATGCGCAAGAGGACCAGCGGCGCCGCGCAGCCGCAACTGGTGTTTGCTGGATTTGAAATCCTCGACGAGGATCCGCTGTGGGTGCCTTTTACCGAGGACGACCTGGAGGATCTTGGCGAGCTAGCAGACAAGGAAAATGTGGCGAAGCGATACATGGATGGCGTGAGGAGAAAAAAGGGCCTGTTGGTGGAAGGGAGAAATGTTGCTACCAATGCGGAAAAGCAAAGGACGCTGAAGAGGTAGGTACGCAAATAGACGTGGGGAAAGAGAAAAAAAATACATGACGCAAAAATTCATTGGCGGACTCAGGTTCGTGACAGCCAACAGGGTTTCAACGGGGGACGAGAGCAGCGGAAGGAAAGTCAACGGTGCAACGGGAGCCCGCGACCAATAGCCAAGGGGGGGGTCCCGCTTCCATCCACCCAGTTTGTCCTCTTGTGTGTATGTACCTATTCAGAGTTTGAACTGGGCATGGTGGAGGTCAATAAGATACAAACCAAATCCTTATCACCTTGCCAAGCTCTCGCTGGCGCGCCATATCTGGTCATCGGCACGAATATAGGCGTGGAGGCGGCTATACTTAGCCATGATTAGGTAAGGCGACGCAGGTATACGATCCAACGGG
This sequence comes from Hypocrella siamensis, assembly GCA_000731825.1. Taxonomy (NCBI): domain Eukaryota; kingdom Fungi; phylum Ascomycota; class Sordariomycetes; order Hypocreales; family Clavicipitaceae; genus Hypocrella; species Hypocrella siamensis. The sequence continues at coordinate 8,745 of JMQE01001708.1, read as the reverse complement.
GCCCGATCTCGTGTTTTGAGCAAAAACATTGTTTTTTGCCTGGGTTCCATTGTGTTTTCTCAAAATTGGTTTCGATCTGGCATATCCACCGGATAGCATGTGCAGGATGCCAACAGAGCTGCCAAGAGCCAAATCGGATGATCAAGCAAATTTGTCGGTGTTGGTTGTGATGTTGTGGCATGTGCCAGCCTTTAGTCCTCGTTGGTTGCTGGGGGCCGATGGTCGCATGATGCACTCGACCCGACGATGGAGGGCAAAATGGAGGAATAAGTCGGCAAGTGGAGGAATGTCAAAAGATTAACCTCTGCATGCCCGAGGGGCTGATTCATGCGTCAGATGTTGGCAACCTGGGGGGAATCTGTCATCACCATGCGATGCCTGGAAGCCACTTGGCGGACCCACGAGTGTATACTGAGGAAAATCGGATTATTCTCTTTTTTTCTCTTTTTTAGGTTTTCAATAAGAAAAGGCAGATGCTTGTCGAGGACGGTTAACGTAGACTTGGCTCGGGCATATTCCTTTGGAGGAAATGGATCATCAACATAAAACGTCTTTGGCCAATGGTGCCAAAAAAGGACCTGCTTGGCTCGAGTTTCAATTTATGCTCCCTTGCTTCGCCTGGTCGCAGACGCTCGACAAATCGAGTGCCGGCACGTGAGAGGCCGGGTCAAAGGCGCCGAGTTGTGGGAAAGGCCAGAAACACCACCTCTGGCTCGATCGTCGACGGCAAAGACCCCACGGACGTCCAACCGATTTGCTCTCCATTGTCCGTCTCCCGCACTTGGACAGCCTTTTGTATGGACATCTGGACAACACCATGTGTCTGTGGAGATTGGAGAGCGACATGTTCAGACCGAGGGACAAAATGCAACCGTTGAAGCCCTTGATATTTGCTCAGCACAGGAGTGCTGTCCAAGGTCAAGTTCGTGCCACGTCCTTCAGCTCCTCCTTGTCCAAGTCGCGGGCAAGAACGCGCCGTAGACGTACTGACGAGCAGTGCACATCTAATCAGGATCCTTGCACTCACCGGCTTTCAAGAGACCTCGTGATGGATGTCGGGAAGAGATGAAGAGCCCTTCATGCTTGACCGCATGAACCAGCGTGCTCATCATCAGATTCGCCCCCGGCGATTAACATTTTCTACACGTGACAAACAATGGCGGTGATTCTGGTGTCCGAGGAGAAACCCAAGTTTGTGACCTGGCAAGGACAATCTGCTTGGCCCATGTCGCTGGTCCACCCTTTGCATGCGCATATTGTATTTTATGCGCCCGGGAGGGGGGGGGCAAGGTTGCAGGGTCCGACACGCATATTGCTCAAAGCTCCTCGCATTCTCCCCCCGTCCTTCCCAACAAGAGGTGGAAAGTTGCAGCGTCACACAGGAGATCCGTCGGTGCTGCAGCGCTCCCGCACAGCTCCTGCAGGCCAGCTGCGACGTGGCAGGCCCGACTCCACATGAAAGACGTTCAGAACCGTAATCCTTTGGGGCTTGCTGGAGGAACACATCCGTTCGAAAATCTTGTCGAGGTCCCGTTTCGGAATGGCGTGTCAGTTCCAAGCTTCAAAAGGAAAGCTGGACCCTTGACTGTCCTTGACTGTCCTTTGCTGGCCCCTTGTTTCCCCCTCACCTCCGACTTGGACTTTGCTAATAGCACTGGACATATAAGCCCTCCTTCATCTTGACCAATCGATTCAGGGTGGGGGAGACTGCCTACGAGGGCCCGGGGTGGGAAAATACATGCAGACTGAAGGTATACTATGTATGTACGTACAGCAGTGGACGCCGACCCCGTACGTACCAGAGTCGCCGGCCTCAACTCCACAGCTTCGGATATGGGGCTTTTTGGGAAGTGACTGCCGACTCCCGTTGAGCAGGGGGGGCGCGGGCGAGGGACCGTCGTGTTGTGGTAGATACGTGATTGTGATCTTTTGGAGGAGTCTGGTCATTCTATGGCCGTAGCCGTCGAGAAGAGCTAGTGCAGCTCCAGCCATCTCCGCGCTTTTTCACTCGGCCGGCCAAGTACTGAGAAGCAGCCTCCGGTGTAAGTCGCCGTCCACTCGATGACATGTGAGACCAGCATGGGACAGCGTCCACGGGAAGAGCACCAATGCGGCCAGGATGTTCCGGTCGAGGCAAGGGGACGAGAAGCTATCCGACTGTCCTCCATGACGCTTTCGGCTGTGCAGAGGCTCGTGACCTCTGGAGCAAGTGCAGCCTGCTGTTGACGGAGCTTTCGCCAACCCGTCAACGGTCAGTCATGCTATCCAATCCACACAGAAGCATTGTCGATATAGCTTCCCACTCGAGCCCAAGGTTACATCAGAGGGTGTCAAGGTGAAAACGGACAATGAGCTGGGCGTTGCGACGCATGTCTGCTATATCCCGTCTTTGAGAGAAATGTGATTGATCACGAAGGAGTAAATGGCAAAAGTGAACCTCGCGCGCGCGGGGGGGTGTTGTGCGTGTGTGTCTGCACGATAACTAACATTCTTCTTCTGCCTTGCCTTGGCAGTCGGTTCGTGATTCGTATCGTCATGATGGCCTTTTGGTGAGGACATGGGGCTTCCTCCTTACGGTCCCATGGATGACAAAGTGGCGTGTCCTCTCTCTCTCTCTCTCTCTCTCTCTCTCTCTCTCTCTCTTTCGTCACGTTTTCACACGCTATCATCGAATCTTGGAACCCTGGGTCAGATCGGAACAGACAAACCCATGTTCTGTTTGGTTATTTTGCGGTGAGAGCCAGGCGCGCGTTCAGACCCGAGATATTTATCATCAAGTCGTTTGCCGCGATGCTTATCTGAGTACCAACAAGTGCCAAAACGCAAAAGAATGGGTCTTACCCATCCTTGGTTTTGGACGCCCACGAAGGCTGTGCCGTGTCGGTGTCGGCAGATGCCGGCGGGATTGAAAAAAGAAATGGCTTTGATTTATGTGCGTGTGTTTGTTGCTGGTGCATGCAGGTGATCGAGAAACGCAATTACCCGACTCATGCGTCAATTCCATACTTGAACGGAGTATTCGTGGCCGAATCATTTTTCGGGGCCTTGTTCTGCGTATTTGAGCGATTTCTTCCGTCTGTGCAATCTCGTCATACACGAGCACTCGTAGGGCTTGTGAGGTGGATGGGGCTGGACTGGCTTGGCCAAAATTCAGGGTTGTAGGCTACTTTGGCAACCTGTACCGCAGTGTCGTACGCAGCAGGACCACCGGGGGGGAGGGAAGCAAAGTGACACTGGGTCGACAGAAAGTCGCAATGGCGGCCCTCAGGTCGCAAAGACGGGCTCTTCTGGGCAAAGGTCGATCACGGCTTTTCTCCAAGATGGAAAAAAGAAAAAGGCACAGTGATTGCCAGATGCTTTGCTGGACGGAGCAGGGAAGCAGCGATTGCGGAGCAGGAGGCCAGTGGCGCTGCTTCTCTGGGCAGGTGCGGTCCTTGGTCCTTGGTCCTTGTGTGTGTGTGTGTGTGTGTGTGTGTGTGTGTGTGTGTGTGTGCCTGCTGTTTGCCAGTGTTGGCTCAGCTATGCCTCCACCTGGAAGGACCAATGAGCAAAGGAAAGTACTAGGCGCACGCCGTGGCCAAGCAACGGGCCACACCGTTGAAGCGGCGGTCCGAGATAATCCTAATTAGTAACGGGGGGAGATGGTCTCTCAACTATTGACGGCTCGCCTGGTCCATCCAGTCAGTATGTAGCTCTGGTGGCCAATTTGTAGAAAGGGAGAGGGGGCCCTCGCAGCATGCAGAAGGGGTCTCGTCCTCTGTACACCCCTCCCATCAGTTGGCCGACTTGGCATTCACTTGCCGCCTTTTTATTTATCTTATTATTTTAATGGTTTTTTTAAGTTTCCCTTTTTTTTCCGTGTGTGAGTGCCGGTGTGACGATGCTTATGACGGTCTACGTGCCTGGGTACCTACAAAAACGAGCCGACCTACCTGATTGTAGGTCAGGGGGGGTGGTCGGGCTCGGGAGCAGATATACTAAAAGCTTCACCTCTACCTACCCGGGCTATCGACGACCCTTCCCACCCCTCAATTTTTTTGGCCTCAGATTCGTCGACGTCATCACGATACTCTCACCCTCTTCTTCTTTTGCGTGCTGCCTCTCCTTTCGAAAAGGTGAGAGGCCAGCCGTGGCACCACTTCGACTGCCTGCCTACCCGTTCAAATCACAAACCGGATGGGCATCGCGCCGAGGCCACAGCATACATTCGCTGGAGCCCATTTCGAAACTGAAGTCTCAACATGCCGTCTGTGAAGGAATGGGCCACATCTCTGTCCAAGACCAACTCAAGAGCCGCGAACAGCCGCCGGACGTCGTCCGTCGCCGACGACCATCTCCGTAGCATCTCTGCGAATTCCCTGTCGAATCTAGACGTCAACGACAGCGAGAGGACTCTGATCAGCACTCTGGGCGTCGACAGCACGCCAGGTTGCAGCTCGGGCCAATCCCGGAGAAAGTCTTCGGCATCATCATCATCCCCCGAAGGACCATACGGCTTGAGCTTTGACAAGGCGTCCAAGGACTCGGGGTCGATCGAGTGTCGGGTGGACTACTTCGTGGTGGAGGATGACCGGTACGCAATTCAGTTTGGCAACTACACGGGCGTCTGGGCTGGCGACGACGTTGGCTCGGTGCCGCAGACGCGAAGTCGATACTTTGGGGACCACATTCACCAAAACGCGTACAAAATGACCAACAAGGCGTAGATGACTCGTCTCTTTTGGTTTCTTTTCTATTATTCTTTTTTCTCCGGCTCACCAGCCTCTCGGGTTTGTGCATGGCTTGGGCTGCGAGGCTCATCAGGGAGGCATTCGTGCCCTCAATGGGGATTGTGCTTTACTTGCGCAAGCAAATTTTTTTTTTGTTTAGCATGGTTGCATATTTCGGATTCACAAACCTAATCCTTGCATAGTGTGGCGGGAGTGTGGCGGCGTACGATTTGTATTCTCGAAGCCAAGTCTCGATTTGATAGCTTCGAAATGTTCGAAATGTCAGGCAATTGAAATGGACTCATAAATTGTTTGCACTAGGGTCGGCATCTCGCCTTGATGAGTAATTACACATCCCTTTCGGCGATCTCTTCAAACTTTGATCTTTGAGGAGGGGCAGCATGGCTCTAGGGTATCCTGCTGACCCGAATCAAGACAGGATCCGGGAACACACGACGTCTGAAGCGCGCGCGGGATCAGCGTGCTGAGATGCACGAATAAGACATTGGTCTTGTTCAATTTGAGGGGAAGAGATGCAAGCATAGACGCATGTTCCATCACTTTCAGGCTGCCACAAGTTACGTCGCCCGCCCAAGGCAGCTACTCGCCAAACGAGACCCAAGCATGACGAGCGAGCACCTTGGCCGTGTCCGCAGCCATGTTCCTGTTCAACCAAGTCACCGACTTCGTGGGCACAAAGAATTGTTCGCCTTCCTTACAGAGGAGTGCTCACCTCATCGAAAGCACGGGAGCTTGCTTTGGCCCCACTACCCCATGACGCAGCCAATCTCAGATGCTCAGGGGCCTTGGACCCTTTAGCTGCTATTGTCTCGCGACCAACGTCTTTCCTTCCGCCGTCGCCTCCGCCGCCGCGCCACCGCTCTGCCCCCCTCCCCTACCCCAAGTGTGTATTGAATTTTTCTTCTCCTTCCCAACGTAGATCGTCCAACTTTGTCCTTCTTTATTTTTTTTTTCTTCGGGCATATAGGCACATATCATTTTCGTGGTGAACAGATTTCTCTTATCTCTTAACCCGCCATTCCTTACCAGATACTTGACGACCCTTTCGGCTTTAATTTTTTCCTTTCACATTTAATTCGAAACTTTGGATATCCCACCCCACCCCGCCCTGACTTTGGTGCCTGACGACGCGACTTTGATCACGAGACTTCGGCGAAGCGTTTGATCGTTTGTTGAGCCCAATCGGATTCGAGAGCGTGGGGGAGGGGTAAAAAGAAGAAGAGATCAAAATCAAAAAGACACTGGGACAACACCTTCGCCATGCCTCTCCTGGGTGGAAAGGGAAACAAATTCAAGGCCGATCCGCCCAAAATTCGCATCGAAAAGGTCGCCGTCGAACGGCCCCTAACGTCTGGCAGGCCGAGACCGAAACATCGTCCCGGCGCTCCGTCCACCGGAGGCTCGTCTTCGCGATCGTCTCCCGCCGCCCCCCGACCATCACCGAAGCCATCGTTGACCCGGCACGAAAGCCAGTCTCCTTTGCTGTCCCTTGCCGACGAAAAGCGACCCAAGCGGAAGAGAAAGAGAGGGGAGGCCCCGTCGATGAATCGCTCGCCAGGACCAGAGCGTGTCAATTTTGACAAGGACAGCGACGGCGAAGACGATGGCTGGATGGATCTGGATACGCGAAAGAAGCAGCGCCAAGGCACTTCGGATGAGGATCAGTGCCTGGACTCAAATCGCAAGCTGAGGCATCCGCGAGCCTTTGAGGTCCGGGACAGTCTGCATTTCATCCACGCTGTCGAGGTGGCGTCATTGGAGGCCAGGTGCGTGCCCGTCATGGGCGCCCAAAAGGAGGACGTTGCGATTGAGCTGCAGTATCCCAGCAAGCAGCCCCGAGAAAAGTACGTCACTGTCGCATTTTCCACGTGCCTCGGACGTTCACTCCCTCTAGCGCTTTTGCGAAGTTTACGAGCCCCCCCCCCCCCCCCCCCCCCCTGATTGAAGAGCGGGACCATTCGACCGACGTTGCCTGGTCCTGCAATCGACAATACGACGACAGGTTGTGGGAGACGCTTCATTCTACTGTCCCCCATTTGATCCAGGGCTATCGAGGGGACACATGGGCGCGCGCCTTTACAAGTTGATGAGTTGGTGAAGGGAAATGAAATGGCACGTGGAGCCGGTGAGTTCGCTACCATGCATTTTCTATCTCCAGGACGACTCGGACTCTCCGACGTCCCGTGCATAATCAGAGGCTGCGCGCCGCGCCGGACGAGAATACCACGTGCAGCCTGTTCCTTGTCTGCCAAGTCTCGAGCCCACCAGAAAAGACCTCTGCGAAGACCAATGTGCACGTCGCAGGGTGGCAGATGCAAGATTCAGACTGATGACGTATCGGTTGGTTGCGTCTTTTTCAGTCGGCAGAAACGAGATGCGCGTGTATCTCAATGGAGATCGAGGCGAAGACGACTTTCTTCCCCCCCCCCCTTTCTCGACTGACTGGTCCTCCCATGCTCGTCCTTTGACCACCTCGGCAGACATGTAGCAAGATTTTCAAAGTTCTCCCTTCAACTCCATGACGCCGATGCCATGTAAATCGAGGATGCGTAGCCACGGCCCCCCGAGCTAATTCCTGGCCCACCAATGGACCCTTCTTTCACCATCGTCCTTGCCCGTGTTTATCGTGGAGGCGTGCATTGGGCATGGCCTCGCCTCCACTTGCTTTGTCCACACGCGTGGCTTGATGAGCTGGCTGGTCACTCTCCTGCTTTCCTTGTCCCTTCTAATTGTACGTCCGTGACAGGTTGCGCAGATACCAGTCGACCAGCTTGCGTCCCACCTTGGCCTCGGAGATGTGAATCAGGTCCTGCGAACAGTTGATTAGATCTGTGGTGTCACGAAAGAGAAGAGAGAAGGGGAGGGAGGAGAGACACGGCTTACTCCCTGGAGTGCATAGTCGAGGTCGCTGACGTTGACCAGCTCGCCATCGAGGAGGCCCTGATCCTGGTAGCGCAGCTGCATGGTGCGCTGCTTGGCGACCAGGAGCCAGGATCGCAGCTCCTCGGGCTTGACCTCAAGAAAGCCGGCGAGCTTGTTGAGGTCCATGGTGGTGTAGAGCCGGAGGTAGGACTTGATGGTTGGACTCCACATGTTGGTCTTGACCTCGTCCATGAAGACGGCGAGGTGGTGCTCGACAGGGTCGACGTTGGACTCGGGGTTGTCAAAGTCCGGGGGCACGGCGGTGATGAACTTGGGGCAGGCGGTGCGGAAGAGCTCCTCAAAAATGGGGAGCGACTCGGGCCCGCCACGCTGCAGCTTGAGCAGCTGGTCGCCGTACTTGTCCCGGAGGGCGCTGTGGATGGTGTCGTCGAGCCGCGTGGGCTGAAAGGCCACGCAGATGGCAATGAGGGCGTACATTTGCTCGTTTTTCTTGGTAATGGAGTCGTACTGCGCATTCTTCTGGAAGTTCTTGGTCCGCGAGACGTAGATGAGGATGTGGCTGAACATGCGGATGGCGTCAGCGTAGCGATGCATCATCATGTACGAGAAGCCGACGTAGTAGTAGGTGGTGAAGTGGGCGGCCATGACGCGCGCAAACATGGCCTTTTTGTTGAGCTCAATGTCGTCGAGCGTCTTGAGGGCGAGGCTAAAGTCCCCGAGCAGGCAGTGCACGCGGAGCAAGCCGATGATGGAGAAGTAGCCCAGCATCTTGTACAGGTTCTTGGAGCCGTACTCGCCCGCGACGGCGGCGGGGTCTTCGTTCCTCTTCATGGCGGCGAGCTGCTCGGTGATTTGGGACCGCTGAATGAGCGAGTACAGGACGTTGAGCACGCTATAGGAACCCCAGGTGTTGGGATTCTCCCGCAGAATCTGAATCTCCTCCTCGTTGGACGCTTGACGAGCGATCCGCGACCGGTACGAGGAAAAGGAGTTGAACTGATAGATGAATTCGTCAATCACGTCCCAGGCCCAGTAGTACTGGCACGCGTCAAAGTTAGCAGCGCCCCTCGCGGTGAGAATTGCGTCATGTAGAGGAAGGGGGGGGGGGGGCCGAACAGAAGGCGGTTCGAGG
>JMQE01001707.1:0-13409 GCA_000731825.1 Hypocrella siamensis | reverse complement strand
TCAATGCCGACTTCTCGCAACTTGCCGCTCGAGATTGCCCCTCTTCACCCCCCCCCCCCAAAACCGTCGCAGAGAAAGGCTGAAAAGAAAAGAGACTGTCTCGCTTGGCGCAGGAAATCTGGCATACTGATTACAATTTCCAGAGCCCAGGACGTGTAGTCATGGAAAGTACCACTCGAATGCAGGTGGACGACTCAGTCGTCGGGCACAATGAAATAGACGAGTCCCTGTACAGTCGGCAGTTGTACGTTCTCGGCCATGAGGCCATGAAACGCATGAGTGCCTCCAACATCCTCGTCGTTGGTCTCAAAGGTCTCGGTGTCGAAGTCGCGAAAAATATTGCCTTGGCCGGCGTCAAGAGCTTGACCCTTTACGATCCAGCGCCCGTCCACATTTCAGATCTTTCTTCCCAATTCTTTCTCACTCCCGAGGACGTCGGACGGCCGAGGCATGATGCGACGGCGCCCCGAGTAGCAGAGTTGAACGCGTATACGCCAGTCAAGGTTCACGATTCTCCTGGGTACGCTTGGCCCAACATTGCACATTTTTTTAAAAAAAAAAAGATTTGACTTTTCATTCGACCATTTTGCTCACCACGAAGTCCTAGGCTCGATGGCGATCTCTCCCAATTCGACAAATACCAGGTCGTTGTTCTCACCAACACCCCTATGAAGTACCAAACGGCCATCGGCGATTATTGCCACTCTAAAGGCATCTATGTCGTGATTGCGGACACTTTCGGGCTGTTTGGTTCCATTTTTTGCGATTTTGGCGACAAATTCACCGTCATTGATCCGACCGGAGAGGCCCCGCTGAGCGGAATAGTTGCTGGAATTGACGAGGAGGGTCTCGTGTCGGCTTTGGACGAAACCCGACACGGACTGGAAGATGGCGACTATGTAACATTCTCCGAGGTCGAGGGTATGCAAGGATTGAATGGCTGCGAACCACGAAAGATCACCGTCAAGGGCCCTTATACCTTCTCCATTGGAGATGTGTCTGGTCTTGGACAGTACAAACGAGGAGGCATGTATCAGCAAGTAAAGATGCCAAAGTTTGTTGATTTCAAGCCCTTCACCATCGCGCTGAAGGAGCCAGAATTTGTTCTGTCCGACTTTGCCAAGTTCTCCCGGCCTCAACAGCTGCATGTCGGATTTCATGCTCTTCATGCGTTCCAGATAGCCAAGGACCGCCTGCCGAACCCCATGAATGACGAAGATGCCACTGTTGTGGTTGGCGCAGCCACGAAATATGCGGCCGAAGAAAAGCTGGAGATTGAGGTTGATGAGAAACTACTCAAAGAGCTCGCTTACCAGGCTCGTGGCGACTTGAGTCCCATGGCCGCCTTTTTCGGCGGCATTGCTGCTCAAGAGGTTTTAAAGGCGGTTTCTGGCAAGTTTCAGCCCATCAAGCAGTGGATGTACTTTGACTCCCTCGAATCACTCCCAGCATCAAGCAAACGAAGTCCCGAGCTTTGCAAAGCAGTCGGCAGTCGGTACGATGGCCAGATCGCCGTGTTCGGCTCCGAGTTTCAGGACAAGATTGCAAATTTGACGCAATTCCTTGTCGGTGCTGGCGCTATCGGCTGTGAAATGCTGAAGAACTGGGCCATGATGGGCCTCGGGACCGGACCCAAAGGGAAGATCTACATCACTGACATGGACTCGATCGAGAAAAGCAATTTGAATCGCCAGTTCCTGTTCCGCGCTCACGATGTTGGCAACATGAAGAGCGACTGTGCGGCCAAGGCTGTGCAGCAGATGAACCCTGACCTCATCGGCCACATCCAGACGTTCAAAGACAGGGTCAGTCCGGAAACCGAGAGCACCTTCAATGAGACCTTCTGGGGGAGCCTTGACGGCGTCACCAATGCTTTGGATAACGTTGAGGCTCGAACCTATGTTGACCGGCGGTGCGTCTTCTTCCGAAAGCCTCTTCTCGAGAGCGGTACACTGGGAACCAAGGGCAACACACAGGTGGTGCTACCTCATCTGACCGAGTCCTACTCTTCTTCTCAAGACCCGCCAGAGAAGGAGTTTCCCATGTGCACAATCCGTAGCTTCCCCAACAGGATCGAACACACCATTGCTTGGGCCAAAGACTACATGTTTGAGAAGTGCTTCGTCAAGGCGCCGCAGACTGTGAACCTATACCTGACGCAACCGAATTTCTTGGAGACGACACTTCAACAGGGTGGAAACCAGAAAGAGACTCTGGAGACGATACACAACTATCTCACGACGGAGAGGCCGAGGAGCTTCGAGGACTGCATTGCTTGGGCCAGAATGCAATTCGAGACTGAGTTCGCCAACAAGATTCAACAGCTGCTGTACAATTTCCCCAAGGATTCCACAACATCAAGCGGCACGCCTTTCTGGTCCGGTCCCAAGCGCGCCCCCGATGCATTGAAATTCGACCCCACGAACCCTACGCACTTTGGCTTCATTGTCGCTGCGGCTAATCTGCACGCCTTCAACTTCAACATCAAATCTCCCGGAAACGACAAAAGCATCTACCTGCGCGAGCTGGAGAACGTGATTGTGCCTGACTTTAGCCCTGATGCCAATGTCAAGATTCAGGCTGATGACAAGGAACCTGTGAGTCAATTGGGTTAATTTGCCAAGATTGCCTGACTCCCGTGTACCGTGCTAATGAGATCAGGACCCCAACGCGGCTGGAAATCAAGACGACGACGAAGTAGACAAGATCATGTCTAGCATTCCCTTTCGCAGCACGCTGTCCGGCTTCCAGCTGCAGCCTGTTGATTTTGAGAAGGACGATGACTCAAATCATCACATAGACTTCATCACGGCCTGTAGCAATTTGCGGGCCGAGAACTACAAGATTGAACCGGCTGACAGGCACAAGACCAAGTTCATTGCGGGCAAGATCATTCCTGCCATTGCTACCACCACGGCTCTCGTGACTGGATTGGTAGCGTTGGAGCTGTACAAGGTGATTGATGACAAGAAGGACATTGAACAGTACAAGAATGGTTTCATCAACCTGGCGCTACCTTTTTTCGGATTCAGCGAACCCATTGCCAGCCCCAAGGTTGAGTACAAGGGACCCGAAGGCAAAGTTTCGCTCGACAAAATATGGGATCGGTTCGAGATAAACGACGTGACCCTGAAAGAGCTGTTGGATCATTTCAAGGAAAAGGGCTTGAACATCATGATGCTCAGCTCCGGAGTCAGCTTGCTGTACGCCAGCTTTCACGCGGCATCCAAGATGAAGGAACGCATGAGCTGGAAGCTTAGCCAGCTCGTGGAAAATATCTCGAAGCAGCCCATCCCAGAGCATCAGAAGGAAGTCATTTTCGAAATGGTGGCTGAAGACTTGGACGAGGAGGACGTCGAGGTTCCGTACATCAAGGTCAAGGTGCGATGAAGGACGGGGGACTTGCAAACGCCGACGTGGCTGGAATGCACATGTTGAAGAGGGAAAAAAAACACATGACAATTGGCTGTATTGAGAACGCCCTGAATAAAGAGCAAAGCCTATCCTCGTGAGTATTTTAGCCTCATGTATACTTTTTACGGCATGGAAGACTGAGGACCTTTGCACTCATTTAAACAAGGCTGCTGCCAAGTTTTCCACACTGGGAGGAAAGAATATCGAATGTGATGATGGTAAAACTGCGCTCAAACAGCATTGGATGGCGTTTTCTATCAAGTACATGAACGGCAATCCTCCGGCCACACTTTCTCTGTCAATCTGGCTCGGTCTGTGACTGCATGATATTCCCGGCGACACCAAGACTCACTTGCGATATTGATCAATTGGTGTGTAGGCCGAGTTGTAGAGCGAGAAGGACCATCATCAAGCGCTTGTCCTGAATGGTTGGAAAGAAAAGGCTGAAATTTTCACTGCTCCAAGCCGCACCGGTGGTGGCTCACCTGGACTCCTCAATCAGGGCAGTCCCATTGCCCATTAATGCTCAACTCGCCCGCCAAGAGCCAGGTCTCTTCTTCCGACATGGAATGAGTTCTTATGGGTCGGTAAAAAGGGTCCGAGTGGCACGGTGAGTCAAGTCTCAATGTTTGACGAGGGTGCTTTCCTGCAGCTCGTTGAAAATCTTCTCTGTCCAGTCAAACACATTGTCGTGTTTGAAGCCTCGTGCTGCGAACAGCTGTCTGAAAAGTCTGAGTAAATGTGAGTAATTGGGCTTCTCGATGGGCTTCAAGGCGCGAGCGTATGCCATGTACGCGGCGAACTCTTCTGGCAGTCCGTGGCATAGGTGCTCGAGTTTGATGCTCGATTTCATCTGCTTGATCAAATGGGCGTGCTCTTCGTCTGTCGATGCCTTGAGGTTCTGCCAAGGTAACGAGCCGCGGGCCAAGTGCAGCAGGACGTATCCCAAGGATTCGAGATCATCGCCTCGGGATTGTGCTATTCCACATTTAATTAGTTATCCCAGACGTCTGATATTGCAAAGCATGACCTACCAAGTCTGTTGTGATTGTTGATGCTAGCATACCAGTCGGTTCCGCCGAGAGCACGGTTGTCGTGAATCGCGTTCCCGTCATCTGCATCCATGTCCCGCGCAAGGCCGAAATCAATGGTATATATCACATTGCCTTTACGTCCCAGGCCCAGGAGGAAGTTTTCTGGCTTGATATCACAATGCAGATATCCTCTGTCGTGGATATGCTTGATGCGGCGAATCACTTGATCTGCGATGAGAAGAATCGTTTTGAGAGAGAATTTCTCATTGCAGAAACGAAATAGGTCTCCCAAGGATGCTCCTAGTAATTCATGCACCATAGCATAAAAGTCGCCTTCTGGGCCGAACCACACGAGCTGCGGTATTCCAACGCTGCCTGACAGAACGGCATACGTGTCGGCTTCATACTGCAATACCTCTGAATCATTCTCTATGGGCGAGAATTTGATTGCGACTTGCGTCTTGGTTCCGATGTCGGTTCCTGGTTCACTCGTGTGAGATCAAGCGGACACGGCGTGTGAAGGAGGCGGGCGGCGCACCAGCGTAAACGAGACCGAAGCCTCCTTCGCCAATCTTGTAATCCACGCGGTATCTGTTGTTGACGATGATATCCTAGGAGATAGATCTTATGTGAGATATCACGTCGTGAAGCAAATCGGATTGTGCTTCGTACCTTCATTGCAGCACGATGGTGGGGGAGGTGCTTGCAAGTGGGCGTACTGGGTTGGAAGCTCGCGGGGGAGGTGATTGCCTGATGCGGTCTAGCGCGCGTTGTCGCAGCCCACTGGGGCCCCGAGCCAGCGCACAGCGACATTGACGGTAACAAAGAAGGCGGAATGAACTGTCCATCGTCCCGCGCATGCCCCCTTTGTCAATGTATCACCAGACGGCATGCCATTCGTGAGGTCGGCGCTTCGATATGCATGCTTTGACGCTTCCTCATGCCCCAGCGTGCCGACAGGCGGCTAATGGCTGGGTTCCTGTCTCCCTTGCCCGAAACCACATCTCCGCGTTGGACCGAGATGAGCCCTCATCCGGTCGTCAAGTGTACGAATGACTCCTTTGGCGCGTGTAAAGGCGGCTTCTGATCATGACCATGGCCATGGCCGCGTCCATGCGTCTCAAGAGCGCCCTCCCGTCCCCGTCACTCATGGTGAATGAACGGGCTCAGAAAAGACGACTTACAAACGAGACCTTGTCAAACGACGCTCCAGTGAAAAGGAAAAGGCGCAGAGCCAACAGTACTCGACCTGTCAGTCCCAACTTTCCCCCAAGCTTTTATGACGAGCTTTCCGAGGTCGTCCCAACTGTGGATGTCCTGCGCGAGCTGGATCGGCGGAACCGATTACATCGGCGCGAGAGAGACACTTCCGGTTCTTCACGTTCAATACCGAAAAGTCTTGCTCGATTTGCGAGGCACGGAGGAGCAGATACTAGTCATCTTCGGGGGGTAAGAATCAAGTCAACATCTACCTCAGCCTCAGCACCGCTGACAAGGACCAGTATCTCGGTGCGAATCGAAGCTCCGCCAACATGTATCAAACTCCTTCCGGCTCATCCCGGGGCAAAGCGATGCAAGCCTCTGGCAGGCCCCAGCGATCGTCCGCATATGACAAAGCCTTCCAGCAGCATCTCATCGACTACAAAATATATCCAGAGGGATACGAGCCCAATGGACTCCCTCTATTTGAACCGAGCGACCTTGACAGTATTCAAGAAGCTTTGTCTGCCAACAGAGCTTCTTTGTCCCCGTCGCGCTTCACGCAGGCGGCGTTTCAAGACTTCAAAAACAAGAATAGGCGGGCTGTCCTCGAAAGCGACGTCATGCGAACCATTGTCCCGATTTTGTGCGGCGACTCTGACATTATCAGCCAACAAAACATTCTCTTCACAGAGCTGCAGTCTGTAACGAGTGCGGCTGTCGTCAAACCCCAGCCTGACCTCTTCGATGGCGTATCCCTCATCGACATTGACGTCAAGGTTAGAAATGACCCACAGCTCAAGTCCAAAATCATCCCTACCACGTATCCCAATGCTCCTGTGGTTGTCAACTTCTTCTTGGAGGTCAAAGGGCCCGAGGGCAGTTCATCAGTGGCCAAGAGACAAGCGTGCCTTGATGGGGCCTATGGCGCTCGGGCCATGCATGCTTTACAGAATTATGGAGTGACGGAACCGGTTTATGACGGCAATGCCTACTCCTTTAGCTCGATATATCATCCTTCTACCGGCGCGCTTCAACTCTACGCCCATTACATCACCGCTCCGGCGTTGGCTGGAGGACGACCGGAGTATCATATGAATAAAATACGCGGTTTTGACATGACGGATAATCGTGAAACTTTCACGAATGGCGCTCGGGCGTTCCAAAACGCGAGACAACTGGCAAAAGACCAGCGTGATCGGTTTGTTCAGGCTGCTAATAAGAAAGCTGCGGAAGGTCAAAGCCAGATAGGCGCTCAAGATGGTCAACCGACACCGTGGCAGGATGCTCATGACGCACTTCAGAACGAGTTGGTCGGGACATGCACACAAAGCTCCGAGAACGATGCCGCGGAAAATGATCCATCAGTCCACTTGCCGGCGGGCAATGATGCTCACGAGCCGAAGCAGGAACCGGTCACGCTTGGAGACGCATCTTTCAAGCTGTCATCGAGCTCTACTTGCGACATGAGCAATGGCCCGCAAAGTCGATTCGAGAATAAGAGATCATCAATTTACTTGGGGCAGCCCCGGTCGCCTGGAGGCCGTATCCCGCGTGGTCACGCCAACAAGCCACGTGGAAGACAACAATTGCCACGGACAAATCGAAGGGGGCCCAGGAAACCAGGCAAGCTCAACGACCTGGCAGACAACCTCTCCGGGCAGGACAGCTCAGTCATTCGATGACAGCAAGGGGCCGCGGACACAATCTCAATATACAGTCTCTATCTGACGTAGTCTTGGACCCAGACGCGCGTAAGAAAAGAAAAGAAAAGTCAAACATTGGCGAATGCAGATCAGATTAAGTGATGCGGGCTATGAATGGTTGGATGATATTCTCCATAATAAGTGAGCAGACTCCGAATTGGATCATTGGCGAGGACGACGACGGTCATCCTGGATGATTGGTCCGGCAAGCTTGGATGAGACGTTTTACGGTTATCGGAGCCAAGTTCAGCCAAAGTTTCTGCCCTTGCCGGCCAACCGCGGTGAGAGGTTTGATTCCTGCTTTCACGAAAAGACATGTGAGCGAATTTAAGATCTTTGTATGCTTCAGCGTACGATTCAAGTTCGTGCATAACATGACATTGTTTGCCTGTATTCTGAACCTGCTGTTCATGAAAAGTTTCTGGAAACAGATGATGTCGTTCCGTGGCTTTGCCTGCTCAATCAAGGTAAAGTAGCATGGCTGTCTCGTGGCGCTAGCGAGCACCTACAAAAGGAAGGAACCTCGCCCCATACATCTTACATGTACTTACTGTATGTGCACGTTAACCCGAAGCCCGCCGATGCATCCAAATCGTCATGTCATGTCATGTCATGGCCCCTCACCTGACCAGAGCCGCAACTGAAGCTCGAGCTCACGCAGGCTGCCCCCTTCATTTCACGCGCAAGCTCTTGATAAGTCACAATCGTCAACATTCTCATCATCCTTGGCAGCTCTCTGCACTGATTCATTTCAGAATGGTTCGCATACTCCTTGGACTTTTGCCTTGCTCCGTCTTTTGTCCCCGAAACACAAGATCCGTCTCTTGATTTTGCAGAGGAGCGAGTTGGCTGACCATCATGGCATGTCACAAGGCAAGCGGGGGCAAAATCACCGAATGGGTCAAGCCCGACGACAAGTCTGGAGAATTCAAGCGCCAGACGAGCTCGTTTCGTGAATGGATCTCGCGGGAATCTGGCGCCAGATTCCCTCCCGAAAAGGGCCGATATCACATCTATGTGAGCTATGCCTGCCCATGGGTATGCTTTCACCCTTCTTTTGCATGGGCTCATAAGTCATGATGATGGTGTCGAAATTTGTTGACGAGAATTTTCTTCTCACACGTATTTTGGCTTTGCCTACGCCCTCAGGCACACCGCACTCTTATTGCACGAAAACTCAAGGGTCTGCAAGACTCCATCTCCTACTCGGTCGTGCATTGGCACCTCGGCGAGGGGGGGTGGCGCTTCGTGACCAAGGACGAGAAGGAGCCCGGCGACAACGTGGTTCCAGATCCGATCGAGGGCCACGAGGATTTTTCACACTTGAGGCACGTCTACCTCGAGAGCCAAGAGGACTATGACGGCCGTTTCACGGTTCCGGTTCTCTATGATAAAAAGACCAAGACGATTGTGAGCAATGAGAGTGCAGAGATTCTGCGCATGCTCAGCACCGAGGTATGGCTTCGAAAGAATTACACAAGTCCCTCGTGACAATTAGTCTTGGCTTGCACATCTCGCGTCTAACCCAGAAGTTCAACGTCCAAGTTCGACGACCTTGTCGATGATAAGCACCGTGCTCTGCAGCTGTACCCCGAAAGCCTGCGCAGCCAAATCGATGAGGCCAACTCGTGGACGTACGACCTCATCAACAACGGCGTCTACAAATCAGGCTTCGCCACGACAGCGGAGGCCTACGAGCGCCACGTCAAGGCCCTCTTTGAAGCACTTGACCGCGCCGAGAAGCATCTCGCGAACCAGGCCGACGGACCCTATTATTTCGGCAAGCAAATCACCGAGGCTGACGTTCGGCTCTTCGTCACACTGATTCGGTTTGATCCCGTCTACGTGCAGCATTTCAAGTGCAACATTCGGGATATTCGCTCGGGCTATCCGGCTTTGCACAGGTGGATGCGCAACTTGTTTTGGAAACATGATGCCTTCAAGGACACTACGCAGTTTGAGCATATCAAGTGGCATTATACGCGGAGTCATACCCAGATCAACCCGTATTCAATCACGCCCGTGGGGCCTCTGCCGCATATCCTGCCACTGGATGAGGACGTCGCTGCCGTGGCGGCGGGCAAATGATGCACTATCTATCGACCAGGAAAGGAGACCAACTGATATGCGGAATGTGTGCTTTTGTCGAGCACGGGTTGTGTAGATGGGATGGCTTAAAGCCTGTTTTGTGCTCGCCTCGACCCTCGAAATGCGCAACTTGAAGGTGTCCCATCATGCCCAAAACTTATGGACTTTCCTGGTCAGGCAGACATGGCAATCGAATTGGACAATAGTCGTAAATACGAGGCATACAGTGATTCATGTCGCGTACACAAAAAATACATGTAAAGGAGCTCTTAAGGCTTTGTCATGAATCTTTTCAGAAGATATATACTATCTAAAAGCAAGTTCAAAGCCTTCAACAAGAACACATACAGTGACTAGACCGACTAAGCCCATAGAAATCTTATGCGATGAAGGTGCAGGCCTGCCCGCATGGTCAAAGTAGCTTCCGTGAAGCCCTCCCTTTCAGTGTCTCTCGACGAAGCGAGTGGTGATGCGCACGTTGATCGCGCCTCGGACTGTGATGAGCTTCCAGAGGCTTCCCACGACCACACAGGCAAGCCCACACTTTCATCGCATTTGATCTATGGGAGGGTCAATCTCTTTGGGCTAAGCTAAGAGGAAGTAAAGAAAGGGGGGGGCAGGAAAAAAGGAAAGACAGAAAGAAAGAAAGAAAAAGAAATGTTTGTAGCTTTTTGTGACAAATCGCCTTTGGCCCAAGCTTCTTTTCCCCCCCAGGCAAGGCGGGCTTGGTATTCTGATTTTCAATCGATGTCAGGTACATGTGGAAGTGTCCCGGGGTCTACGTACGCACTTGTCGTATTGCGCCCTGACAAGTGCGTACGCAGACTCCGCGAGACTTCCACTTGTACCTAAGATCGATTGAAACTCAGAATACGAGGCAAGGCAAAAGCAGGTTTGGTGTTGGATTTGAAGTTGCAGGAGATGCAGACGGGCATGATCGTGACAGACACGTCGAAGTGAATGATGAAGGGCGTGGAATACATCATGGGAGAATGGCTTTTCTATTTCTTCAGCAGACTCTGCATCTCGTTCTTGATTCTAGTTACGGTGCCGGCTCCCCCGTACACCATGCCCGTGTACACCATGGCAACGCTGGCGCCTGCGTTGAGCACCTTGAGGGCCTGGTCGCCGTTGGTGATGCCGCCGGTGGCGAAAAGAAGCTTCTGGGGACCAGTTCGGCGGGAGCCATCGAGCATCTTGCGGTATCGGCTGACGAGGGTCAAGGTGCGGTCAAACATGGCGGGCCCGGAATAGCCCCCCGTCTCCATCAGGGCAGTGTACTCTTGTTGGCTGAGTCTTGTGCCGTCGGGCACTAGACGGGTTCGCCTGTTGGTCGTGTTACCGACAATGATGCCATCGACGCCGCTCTTCTGCACGGCCTCGACGACGCCCTCCATCTGGGCGTCCTGGTCCTCGTCGGGCGACACCTTGACCATGACGCGTGGTGGCGGCGACCTCCTCGGCGTCCTGGCTGCTTCGGCGACGACGGCCGACAGCAGTCTCGTCAGGGGCTCGGCGGCCTGCAGGTCCCGCAGGCCCGGCGTGTTTGGGCTGCTGACGTTGACGACGAGCACGTCGGCGTAGCGGGCCAGCGTCTGCACGCAGTAGACGTAGTCGTCGGCAACGGCCTTGTGGTCCCGCCCGTCCGTCTCCTTGTTCTTGGCGATTTGCACGGCGAGCAGCCTGCCCGGGGTCAGGCTGCCGGGAGGCACGCCGGCGGCTCCGTCCAGGACCTCGCGCTCCGTCAGGCCGACAGACCGTGCGAAGCGGTTGAGTCT
The DNA here is from genome assembly GCA_000731825.1 of Hypocrella siamensis. Classification (NCBI taxonomy): domain Eukaryota; kingdom Fungi; phylum Ascomycota; class Sordariomycetes; order Hypocreales; family Clavicipitaceae; genus Hypocrella; species Hypocrella siamensis. The sequence continues at coordinate 2,189 of JMQE01001707.1, read as the reverse complement.
CCTCCGCAGCCGTCCGGCAACGTCGTCGGCACCTCTGGAGTTTAGGCCGTAGCGGTTGACCATGCCGTCTGCCGAAGGGACCCGGAAGACACGCGGTCGCGGGTTGCCCGCTTGCGGAAGCGCCGTCACGCCGCCAATCTCGACGACGCCAGCTCCTAGGCCGAACAGGACGTCGGGGATCTCGCCGTCCTTGTCGAGGCCGGCCGAGATGCCCACCGGGTTGCTGAGCCTCGTCTCCCAGACGGTCGTCTGCAGCTCGGGCGTCTGCAGCGAGCTGCCGCGCTCACGCGGCGCCAGCCCCAGCCTGTCCAGCAACTTCAGTGCCCTCGTCCCGGCGTGATGGGCGTCCTCGGCGTCGGGGAAGACGACCCTCATCAACCGCGGGACAACATATCGATGGACCGAGGCCCGCGTGTCCGTTGTGTAGAGGTATCCCGCGTACGTGGCTGCCGCTAGGGCGACCCCGTAAAGGATTGACTTGGCACGGCCGGCCGTGACCGAGGCATTGGCTGAGGTTGTCGCTGCTGCTGATGCTGCTGATACAGTTGCTGTTGTTGTAGGGGCAGTCGCTGTTGAGGTCGGCCGTCGTTGGGGTCTGGGCAGCTGTGCAGGCGGCGTTATCTTAAGGCGTCGAGCGACGAGGAAGCGCGATCGAATCACGGAGGGGGGCATTGGTCGAGCTCACAGCTCGAGGCCATGTGAGCCTCTCTGGATTGGACTGCTGGTGGTGGTGGTGGTGGTGATGATGATGATGATGCCAGAGACAAGCCTGCGGAGAGGAGCCACACTGTACACCCACTATATATACCTGCCTACCTACCTAGTACCTACCTACCTACCTATCTACTAGGTATCTACCTACTAGGTACCTATGTATGTATAGTGGGTCCCAGGCAATTCCGAGTTTCTTTACGTAGATAGGTACCTAGTGAGCCCATGCGGAAAAACTCGGAATTACCTGGAGGCACTCAAGGTAGGTATATACAGGATACTGTAGGTACTAAGTAGAGATGGGTAGTATAGGAAACTGTATATATTTAGCAGAGGTAGGCAGGTGTATATAAGTAGTATTTTCATCGATGTTTTTGGCCGCCCGCCTAAAGGTATGAGCAGTGGGGTTTGGCGGCCAGGAACCTACCTACCATACCTAGTATGTATGTCATATCACTGCATATGTACATCTTGTAGGGTGCGCCCTCAGCGGCAATAGTGGCACTAGCTAGGGCTTCTTCCCTTACCCTCTACATGTACACAGGTAAACGGCAGCTGCACAGGACCACCTACCTACCTACCTACAGTACCTAGGGAGTAGGTAGTAGGTAGGCACCATTTGGCGCCACAGCCCCAACTCGGCTGCCCTCGCTACGTCCCACATCCCTCCTTGTTTCCTTGGCGTTCCAGTCTCAAAGTCTCTTCGCAGCGCCTCGCCTCGTGTTTCCGCTCTCCGGTCATTTCATCACCCGCCTGGGCCACCGATACAACCAATGCCCACCATCTCGTCTCGCCATCGCCAATCACGGCTCGCTGGACTCTGGTCTCCATCGCCGACTCCATCACCGACTCTCCTCACCCGCACGCGGCGCCATCATTAGTCCAGCCATTCCACTATCGAGTCAATTCATCGTCCCAACTCTTTCACCACCACTACATGCTCTAATCTCATCAACGCTCGTACTGTTCTTTCAAACCATCGACAAATCGCACCGCCCCTCCCGAACCGCTCTACGCTCTACGCTCTACGCTCTACGCTCCATGCTCTACGCTCCACGCTCCACGCTCCAGCGTCCATCCTCTCGCTCGCCTTGACCGACCACCTAGGCAGCTAGCAGCAAAATCTTTCCTTGTCCATTCCCTCGCCCTGGCCCTCCCCCCTTCCGCCTCGGGCTAAGACGCAATCCATCGCTGCACTATTGACACACAAAGCTCCAAGTAAGAGAGCTTACCAGGGAAAAAAAAGAAAGGCAGAAAAGAAGCAGTACAAGAAACAGAAGATCATCACTTGGTCTTCTCTGTTCTTGCCACCCTCACATCCTCAGGCTTCACCTCACATCTCCTCCACCATCACGTTGAGGCTGCGCATATTCTCCATATCTGCCTGCACGCCCTCCTTGCCCGGCAATCGATAAAGCGCCTCGCCCTCCCCCCTCCCTTCTCCGTCAGATGGGCATCGCAGTCCCGTCGCCCTGACA
>JMQE01001706.1:0-13413 GCA_000731825.1 Hypocrella siamensis | reverse complement strand
AGAGAGAGAGAGAGAGAGAGAGAGAGAGAGAGAGAGAGAGAGAGAGAGAGAGAGAAACGTTGGAAGTAAGAAAAGTCGCCAAGACCCTCCCTTTTCTTCTTGTTCCTTGTCCATTGTGTGTCGTCAGGCCGTTGTGGCGAAATAAGCAACGGATTCGCCTTCTATTTGTTCCACGCGCTGATGCTCTCATCGAACTTGGTTGTGTGGGATTTGCGTGTGTGAGCGCAGACGGGTGGCGGAGATAGCCATCGATGATATTGCTGGCATTGGCCGGAGTGAGGCGTTTCTTTTTTTCTTTCTTTCTTTCTTTCTTTTTTTTTTTTTGCCATGACCTTAAGACAAGATCAAGAAAAGTGCGGCTACGTGGCTCCGTACCTACCAGGTACCTAAGGTATATACTAGGTACGGAGTACAAAATGTAGATACAGATGTAAAAAGGGGAGATATTCCTCGCCTCCCGCATATTGTGTGACGGGCCGTGCAAGCAATGGGGCCAGGTGTGACCTTGATTTTCGCTCGAGACGGATGCAAGGAAGCCAGGCGAAAGTAACTCATCAGTCTCTTGGGCGTTCAGGTGCGAGGATGGCCTTGTCCGTCTCTTGGGCAGAAAAGGCGCCGAGATGGCGACAAATGGCGGGAGGAGACCCAAGAGAGCACGTTCATAAGTAGATTGAGTACTGCAGAGGTCTTATTTGTTTATCTGTTCTTTTTTTTTCTTTTGTATAGATTTATATAGACATACATTTTTTTCTTCTTGCTTTTGAATGCCCCATCCGTCACTTGAACGAAGGCCGAGTTGTGCGTTCTGGTATATGTATGAAAGACGCGAGCCGTGGGATGAAATAAGCGGAAGGATTTCCCTGCTCACGTAACCTCGCCAGATCGCCCCGACGCTGCAGATGGACGGGTGGATGATTTCCAAAAATAGCAGACGCGACTGCCAGGCCGCGACGCGCGATTTCAAGATTGTTTTCCCTTTCCGTTTTGAATGATTTACGCGACTTTTCATACTGACGGATGGGTGTCATACGGGGAGGAACGGGGAACAATGGTCCAGGAGACTGACTTTGGGTATGAAATACTGTCTACTTACATGCAAATAAATTGCTACCAAAATGAATAAAGGCCGCGACAGGCAACTCAATTCGCCATGTCTCCAGCCGCCGTCGATGTCCCGCTCCCAGGACCGCGAATTTGCAACCATGTCGTCATCGACGTCAAAATCCCAGAACTTGCCAAGATTTTCCAGAAAAAAATTGCCATTGCTGGCTCACATGTACCATTTGCGCCTTGTTGGGAGGATCATGCGAACGATCCAAAAGCCAAGTCCCTTTGTTCTCTTTCCCAAACCGAGATTTGTGCGATAAAATAAAGAAGAAGAATTTAAAAAAAAAAAAAAACCTAGTCGCCCCGTGTCGCGAGGTGACCAGGCTGATTCGCGCCTTCCCGCTCCTGGTCCATAATTTTCTTCTCCTCGTACAAGAGGATAAGATAGGTCCATCAAACAAACTATATTGAAAGCGTTTCAATTCGACAAAGGGACTCCAATGCTGAGCAAGATGATGCCAAAGGAGTTTCGGTAAAAAAAAAAAGTAGCGTGTGGTCGATCATTACCGTCGTAAGATAGTCACAAGAAAGAAGCCTAGATTCCTCCTCTGTTAGACCGAGACGCCGCACGCCATCTTCCATGGACCTGTAGACGTGAGCCCTCACCTTGTACTTCGCCTTCCGTTCCTCCAATTCGACATGGTCGTTCAACGTCATTATGCTTGTCGACTTGGTTTGGGAGGCTTTGGAGTGTTTGGTTTGACGATTCCAGTCGTGTCATAAGGTCCGCGGCCCATCATGAGAATATCTTTTTTCGAGAGAGGCAAGACGCTCAGATCACTGGCAAAGAAAGTTGCCGCGCCTCGATGTCAAGTCCAGGCTTCTTCTGTGGTGAAGCCGCTCGTTGCTTTCGAGATTCTCTCACTATGATGCTGCTTCTGCAGAAAAACTGCGGCAAAGTTGGTTTGACTCGTTGATTTGCAGCACCTGTCAGAGAATTGGGGATCGAATGGTCTACGGTCTGCAGCCTCATCTATTTTCTGTGAAATGACCGCGAAGGAAAAGAATAGCAGAGGAGGGCATGTCTGAGATTATAAACCTTAACAAAAACCCAGCCCAACAGTCGTGTCTCTGCCAGCAGCTCCTTCACTTTCTTTTCTTTTCTTTTCTTTTTTTTCAACCCTTCTCTACCTTTGTAAACTCTGGCCATTCAACGGTCAAAGCACGAATTCCTTCGGGGTTTGTTTGACAAGGGTTGTGCGCAAGCTCGCGTGGCTCTCCGTTTCCCTGGATCGGCAACTTGGCCAGGGGAGGGTGAGGGAACAGCTCGCCCGGGCTGGCTGCCTGTGTCGTGGCAGGAGACAGGCCAGCTCTGGCTTCACACTGTTACAAGATGCAATGTTGTGGTCTTCTACATAGCACTCTGACGGCTGACAGACCGATTCCATGACCCCTGACGGACCTTTACTGGATGAAGTCTTGACCTCTTCCTTCCCCTGTTTTTTCCCCCCTCTCCCTCCTCCTTTAGGGGTTCCCTCGGTGGGTGGGGTTTGCTTGATCTGTCGAAGAATTGGGCCTGACAAAGTCATACCAGTGGCTCACGCAAATGAGCGGATGCAAACTCAGCTGGTCCGTACACTGGGTACATCGGAGCTCCATTGCCCTCGCGACAATCTGCTGTCAGACGGCAAAATGGCAAAAGGAAATTCGATCCAAGGAACATTGCGCCTGCCGTGCAAGCACAAACTCGGCCGTGGTCAAGGGGGAAAGGGACGCGGCAACACAAAAGTTGCGGTGGGGACTTGTGGAAGAGGGACCGAAAAGACCAAGCGCACCGGGCCGAGAAGTTCACCAGAATTCGTCTGTGGATGCCAAGATGAAGGCCTGAATCGAAGATGAGCAAACAGGGAGAGACAAGAGAAAAGAAAACCGAAATCTCACTCATTCTGTGTTTCGAGGGGTCTGTTTGCCGGCTCGTCGAGCAAATCCTTCTTTGTTCAGTTCTTCCGGCGCATACAACCGTCAAACATTTGGGACAAACACAGTGATACCACGGTGTGACCTTTTTTTGTTTCTTCATTGTCATGTCGTCCCATGGTCTTGCTGTCTCGTCGAAGGACTTCCCGACACCTTGACGCCCACTTTTTTCTTTTTTTCTGGGGCGGGGGGAGGGGGAAGAGAGTGTTTAGTTGGCCACCCTCCTCCATCCACCCGGACCCTCGTCTTTGTGACCATCCAGATTTGTCATGATCTCTAGTTAGAAGCTCAGAGCAGTTGAACGCCGGGCCAAAGCTGGTGACAGATCGGCCAGAAGCAAGCGTTGTTTGGATGTCCTGGGCTGCTGCCGGGGGAAGTGGCAGAAAAAAAAAGAAAAAACGAAAAAAGAAAACGAAAAAAGAAAAAAAAACGACTCACCATGTTTCATCAGGAATCGCGGCGAAAGGAGAGAGTAGCGCGTCTGGACGGTCTGATTGCGTTCACAAGGCGTATTGCTTCGAAGGTGCGAGGCTGCAAGGTCAATCTCTGTCGGCCAAGTGTCATGGAAAGACAATCTGCGGCGGTGCAACTGGCTCCTTCCCAAACTGACGTATGGCCAACGCAGAAGTGCGGGAAGGAGCAACTCGCTCGGCAGCGCACGTCGCCAAGCCACGCACCAAACAATCACTAGGCATTGACCAGCCAAGCATTCAGCAAACGCGCAACTGTTCCACGGCACGGCCGTCAAGGAGAGACAGCCAAGACATCCCCCTCGCCGGCAGCTCTCGAGTCGCCTAGGATGGCAACGGCCGGCCGTTGGCGGTAGATGTATTGCCGTGAGTCCCACCAAAACGTCTCTCCTCTTTGTCTTTTGTCCCTTTGTCGCCTCCCCTCAGTCTCTGTTCTCACCTCATCCGCAGCCATCTTTTTGCCAAGTCAGGGTCTTACATCCCATTGGACTCGACGACGGTTCAGAATGCATGTCCCAGACCCCTTGAACGGCAGTGTCGGAAGTCCATGACGTCTGAGAGTGCAAGAGTTCCAACGGCTGAAACAGCCAGAGGGTTACTGTGTTTGTGTGCCCTATGCCCTGTGCCATGTCAACCTCGGCGGAAATCACCATGGCCCGCCTTGGGCTTCTCCCTGCCGCTGGGCCTTCACCGATGCTCAACAATCTCTGGAAATGCCGGAGCTCATATCGCACCGAAGGCTTTGCAAATCCAGCTGGCAAGTCCTTCATCGAGGCAATCAGGTATTCACCACTTGCAGCCCTTCCATTTGATAGTCACACCACCCCGTAGTGCATCATGTCTTTGAGCTTCATCTCCCGGCAACTTTCCGGACGAGTGGAATGCGACTTTATTGGCAGCAGATCATCCACGACCAGGCCAAAAACTCAACGTGGCCCCACTAGGCTAAACCTGGCGCTTGGCTGCTCCGAGTCTCGCTCTATGGACCGGGCCGGGGCCGCCGCCGCCGCCATGAGCATTCAGATTGCTCTGTTTCTCGACCTCCAAAGGGTCGTACTCGTCCACGAGGTGGGACAGTTCCCAGGGCAATAGACGTCGAGAGCAATCGCGTTGTCGCACGGGACTTCGTTGATACGCAGTACAGAAGCTACAGGCTCGAGATCTCACGATACGTGTGCCAGATAGTTGGGGCGCAATGTGACTCAACCTGCCGCTCATCATAAGTAGTCCGGAGCCTGGGAGGAATGGGGCGTGGCGCGACCAAAATATCGCCACTCAGCACTCGAAATGCAGGCTTCGCCGATGTGTGCAGAAAGTTTCGGGATCCTTGGCTTGATTGGGCGCCAGAAAAGGGCATCTTTGCCTTGTGCATCAACGGCGTGTCCATGACAATTCCCCCAAACTTCGCCTTTTGCTCCGGCTCAGCAATTCACTGCGCTGTCCGTGTTGCGGCTGCAAGCAGCCTGCTTCCGCGAGTCACTATCAGCAAGGGGCAGGCGGCCCAATCTCTTCACCGAGCTTACCACATGCTCGGGATCGGGTGTATGCAGTCTAGTGCAAGGGCCCATACGAGACATGCAAATCGCTCTACGAAGACCGAAGTACGCAGCACTCAGTCAGATAGACACAGGCTAGTGTTGAAAGTCAACCGGCAAGACGGCTTCGAAATCTCTCTGGCGCGGAGGTCTCTGCGTTGGGGACATCCAGTGGCCCAAGTCGGAAAGGCACAGCGCGAAAACGACGTGTCTACGAGCACAAAAAGAGAAACGGGCATCATGATCGATTCCTCTATTTCTTTTCTTTTCTTTTCTTTTTCTTTTCATTGCCGCCCCCAAGTTGTGACGACTTGCAACGAGTCCACTAACCCATCGTCCTCTGCCCCGTATCCTGTACTTTACTTACCAATGATCTTCGATTGTGAAAGTCCCACTTTTGGTGATCAAATACTCGTCCACCGCCACCTCCTTCCCGCTCTCCTTTCCACAGCCGCTTTCCTTGATACCTCCAAAAGGAGCTTCCGCGCTGGAGCTGTTACCCGAGTTCTATGTGGCTGAATGTCAGCTTTTCGTTCCTCAGCCAAGATTTGCGGGACGAGGGATGCGACCAAATCCGATCCCAGTCCGGCTGTGACGAGGGGAGTCTGGTCTCTCTCTTTCTCTTTTTTTTTCTTCTTCAACTTGAAAAGGGGGACATGGGAAGTGGAGTCTGGTCGAGTCGGGAGGCTGACGAGAGCGACATGGCATGAAACCGGGTTATTGGCGGACAGGAAGGGTGGAAACACGATGAGTTGCAAACGATTCAGCGGCAGGGCGTCAAACCATCAACAGAGAGGAGTTTGGGGAGAAGGGGATTCCCTAGAAAAGAAAAGAAAGAAGCACATACCACTCCAACCATGCCGGCTTCCAGCTTCTCAAACATCCTCCACGAGCGATCGACATTTTTCGTAAAGACATAACTCGCCAATCCCAGGCTGGTGTTATTTGCTCGCTGTACGACCTCTTGTTCCGTGTCGAAGACGGAAACACCAAGCAGTGGCCCAAAAACCTCGTCCCGGCTCATCAGCATATCATCCGTCACACCTGTCAAGATGGTTGGATGCATGAAGTAGCCGCCCGTGGATTCCGCCCGGAGTCCGTTTCCAAAGACCATCTTGGCGCCCTTTGTAAGGGCATCTTTGGCCAGCTCCTCGACCTTGTCCAAGCTCTGCGGTGTCGTGATGGGTCCCATGGTGGTTCCCTCAGCCATGCCGTGACCGATCTTGAGCTTGGCCGTCTGACGCACGAGTTCTTGGACGAATTGATCATGCACGGCCCGGTGGACGTACAACCTGTTGGCAGAAATACATGTCTGGCCCGCGTGGCGCCATTTCAAAGCCATGAGTTGACCGAGCGCTTGTTGGATGTCGGCATCGTCGAAAACGATGAAGGGAGAGTTCCCACCCAACTCGAGGGTAGACTTCTTCAGGTTCTTGGCGCACAAGCCGTTGATGATCTTGCCTACTCGCGTGCTGCCCGTAAAGGTGACCTTCTTGATCAGGGGGTGAAGACAGAGCGCCTCGGCAACAGCGGGCGTGTTGTCGAGGCTTGTGGTGAGAACATTGAGGACTCCAGGCGGAAAGCCAGCTTGGAGGGCGAGGTGAGATATTGACAGGGCCGTGAGCGGTGTTTCGGGCGAAGGCTTGACCACCATGGTGCAGCCTGCCGCCAGGGCTGCGGCCATCTTCCTCAGAGACAGGGCGGCAGGAAAATTCCATGGCACCATGGCGGCAGCCACTCCGATGGGCTGTTTGATGGTGATGGCTCGACGGCCGGGGACAGCAGACACGATGGACTGGCCATACGCTCTCTCGGCCTCTCCTATGAACCACCAAGCGAATGTTGTGGCGTAGTCAACCTCGGCGTAGGCCTCGGTAAGCGGCTTCCCCGTCTCGTAGACGAGTATCTTGGCAAGATCCTCCCGCGCAGCGACGACGAGTTGATGCCACTTGGAGAGAGTTTGGGCTCGCTTTCTCGGCGGCCACTTGGAGTAGTCCTGGAATGCCCTGTAGCTCGACTGGACGGCAGCGTCGACGTCGTCGCCATTACAATCGGGACAAGATATCCAGGGTTGACCGGTGCCGGGATCAATGACTTGGAACCGCTTGCCCGACTTGGCTTCCACCCTTTGGCCGTCGATCAAGCAGTCTGGCTGGCCGAGCTTATTGTCGGTCAAGTCAAAGGGCAGATTTTTCGAAACCATGGTGAAGCAAAGTAGTCTTGCTGAGCCAGGGACTTGTGGACTTGTTTGGTTTCGGCCAAGTAGGTATCAGACTGAAAGATCAAAAGAAGGCAGAGTTGGAGTTTTTGATGGCTTTCTTCGTGCGCAAGTCAAAGATGATGCTGGCCCGAGATGGTGGTGTGCATCAATCCACTTGGGCGGGAGAGAAAGGAAGCGAGGGGGGGAGGGGCTGAAGAATCAGTCCCCCATCTAGCAGATAAGGAAAGTGTTTTACTTGGTCGCACTCGAAGCATGCAGCTTGACACGGAGTTGGATCGACGGACATTCGTGGCCGCCGGTAAAAAAAATAATAATTCCAATTCCTTAGACATGACGGGGCCCACGAATAAACAGAATGCCACACAACTTGCATACATACATATGTAGACGGCTGCATGTCTGCCCGATAATGCCCGACGTCCGACGGCAATATCCACGCTGTCGTTTGGCTTCAGCAGCAGCAGGATCTGCCCTGCGAGCCTGTCATGCTAGTCTTGCTGATAAAATTAGGTGCGCGATAAAGGTGGTTGATGAAAGACGGATCTGTTATTTCGCTTGAAGTCCTTGCGGAACTGCGTAATGAGGCGCTTGATGAGCAGCTCGCTGACCTGGGGCAGCTTGGTATTAACGACGGTAGCCATGGCGGCGTACATAGGGGCCGTCATGAAGACCCTCATAGAGCCCGTCAGGATGCCATTGGGAGCGGAAGATAGTTTCCGCCTGGCTCTCCGCTTTGCCTGCATCCCGAGTATTTTACGGAGCATCTGGTGGTTCGTCGTGTCAACCCGCTTGGCGTTGTGTGCCTCATCTAACACGACAACGGAAAACTTGGCGTCGGGAAAGGCTGCCGCCGTGTGCTCATAAGTAACTAGCTGACCTTCGGCGTGACTGCCGTGGCTAGGAACGAATTTGACATCCTTCTCATCAAAGTCATCTACAGAATACTAGGGATAGCGATTCTTTTTATTAGTTTGTCTGGTCTTCTTCGCTTTGCCTGGCCTTAGTGTCGCGTCGACGTCGCTTGTCCCGATTCTTGTCTTGATGTTGATGGCCGCGTCTAGTACGTCTCCGTCCTCGTCCCGTATCACGGGCTCCATGACGGGCTCGATGAAGGGGTCTCTGACGAGTTTTGCAGCCTAGGAAGGGGTCTAACGGGGCCTAGGAAGGAGCCCTAGGAAGCAGGAAAGCAGCCTGGAATCACCGAAGAGATTGGCCGGATCTGGCCAATTACCGAAGAGAACAGAAAAAGTTGTCACCCTCACTTACAGTGTTATGATAAAGGTCTTTGGCCGACAGAAAGATGACTTTTCTTAATGACTGCTTTCCCTTGCTCCCCACCCGAGATCCCACCCGACATGTCACCCACAATACTTACTGTTCGACTCTCTCCTTTCTGCGAAAAAGAGAACAACTTCTCGGTAGTCTTGTCTTTCCTCGCCCCAGGTATTGTTGCCCGGGCCTGGGACATGAGCAAGACCAACGAGACCAACGTTGCCAGTTTGATCAAAACAGAGCAGCGACTCAGCGCCAGCATTGGATCTACTCGTTGCCTTGTCCCAGGTGAGGTTGCGGCTCAGACATTTTCGCTATGCCGTTTCCTGCAGCATAGCGGGGATTGAGGGGTAACGAGAGGGGCAGACGAGGACATGCTTAGCCGAATCAAAGACGACGGACAACCTAGCCTTGGTTGCAGGCGATGCCGTCATCCTCGAAGTCTAATGTGAACAAAGAGTCAAGGGCGGACGGGCATGGCAAGACGAGTGTCGTGTCGCCTGGGCGTGGCGTTGTGTGTTTCTACACGAATACGCATTTCACTCACTAGAGGGCATCTCATCCGTAGCCGTCAAAGACTGAAATAGTGGGCGCTTTTCTTTTTCCTTGACAAGAGGAGAAGCCACCCCTCCGCGCGCGCATCGATGCCGACTTGTTCACAATCCTATGAGTCCCTGATCCCTGCTGACTGCGCGCCTTTGACGCCAAAACAAGGATCGCGTCGGGGGAGAGGGGTCGGGCCAGACCGGTGGCAAACTGCAAAGAGTCATGGTCGAGCTCTCTTTTTACTCAATTTTGGCCGTCTGCTACGGAGACGCGTACAATGATCAGATGCATCGTCCACCATCCACCTCGAGGTTGACGCCTGTGATGAAGCTGGCCTCATCGCTTGCGAGGTAGCAACAGGCGTTGGCGATGTCAGCCGGCGTGGATGGTCTTCCGAGGGGGACAGTGGATACAAAGGCAGCCCTGTTTTCCTCGGTGTCGGGCATTCCCAAGAACAGATGCGTCCTACATGAATTAGATTTAGAATAAAGAATCGACTGCAAATTTCGAAGGCCAGTATAGGTGAGGGAGTGTTATGCCCCTTGCAATGAAAAGGAAGAAAAGAAGACGCGAAAGAAGGGGCGGGCAGGGGACAGGGTGAGAGAGAAAGAAAGGAAAACTCACATTCCTGTGCTCCCAACGACAGGGGAAATGGCATTGAACCGAATCTGCTTGGGTCCGTATTCCACCGCGAGCGACTTGGTCGCCGTAATGACAGCCCCCTTGGAAGCGTTGTACCACGTCAGTCGCGGGCGAGGACGAACGCCCGCCGTGGAAGCGACCTGTATGAAGCACCCAGGACGCCCTTTCTTGAGAAAGTACTGTTGCAGGAGGATCGTGGTCGAGACGTACAGGGCCTTGACGTTGACGCTAAAGACCATGTCGAACTCGGACTCGGCAACCTGCTCGGTCGGCTTGTTGGCATACGTGATGCCCGCGTTGTTGACCACAATGTCGACCTGTCCAAAGGCCCTGAGCGTCTCGCCCAGCAGCCCCTCCCAGTCGGTCGAGCTGGTGACGTCGGCTCTGACGTAGATGCCGCCTACCTGGGCGGCGACTTGCTTGCCCTGCTCCTCGGACAGGTCGGCGACGACAACGCTGGCTCCTTCCCGGGCGAATTTGTCGGCTATGCCTTTGCCGAAGCCAGATGCAGCTCCGGTGACGATGGCGACTTTGCCGGCGAGCCGGCCGGTCGTCATGATGTTTGGGTGGGTTCTCTGAGTCGGACTGGGCTTTTTTTTAGGAGGGGGGAAGGGGAAAAGGAGGGGGCGTGGGAATGCGAGAAGGTGCTGCTGAACAAGTGGATGGGTTTTTTTCTTTTTTCTCTTTTCTTTCTTTGGGCAAATGCCAATACTATGTGGAAATAGGTGAAAACGCCATTCTTTGCTTTTCTTTTTTTGCCCGACAGATGATGAGTGGGAAGGTGGTGGGAAGATGGTGGGAAGATGACGACATGTGCACTTGTACTGTATGTACGGATTGCTGGGCGTGGTTGTATTGCAGGTAGGTGGTGGCGACACGAGATCAATCATCATCGCTGGACGTTGATAAAGGAAGCATCGCGAAGAAAATCTACCACATACTTGCATCTCAAGAAAAGCACGAGGGTGTCATGACGTTGCTCATCCTGCTGAGCAATTCTGTGGTGAAATATCAAGACGTCTGGTGTAGTTGGTGGAATTGGAAGCGTCGTCTTCTTCCGCAAACAGCCATGGCAAGTGAAGCCATGCTTCGTCATCGGCTCGATGCAATGTAAACCCCGCGATATTTGTCTGGTATCCAAGGCGGAGGAAAAAGCGGCTGGATGCAAGGACTTGACATGTAAGGCAGGAGGATGGTCGATCTTTTTCTCCAACCCGTTGGCTGATGGGGCTTCAAACCCAAAGACACGCACGGGTCGTCTTGGAGTATGCTCTTCAAGTCGAGAGGGAAGACGCAACTTGTTGCGTTTCGTGCCGGTTGCAAAGGTTTCAGACCAGGGCTTTGATGGTTGGACGAATCAAACAGTTCAATGTTCGAACAAGACATCAATCCAGCCCGTTGAAAGCTCAGGAAATCGCCTGGGCAAAGCGGTGGCGCACCAGAATTTTCAGGCTCCCATTGATGGCCAATGACACCTGACGATAATGTACATGCGAAGACGACGGGGGAAAAGACGTCTCTCAATCGACGATTGCAGTAAGAATTAATCAAACAAAAATCTCAACGAGATGACACATCATTTTGTAAATAAGAAAAAGGAGGGCAATGATTACAATAGGTTCAGATCCGTCAGGAGGTTCTCACTCTCATTGGAAATGCACATGTGTCGGTCGGCGACTCTCCATAGAGTCAGTCACACAGCATAGTCAAAAGAGACATTACTCACTCCGCTGATTGCTCCCAATGTCCAATGTCCAAAAGCTCTGATCGGACGGGAAGTCTGAGACAATCGCGCACCGTTGAGACGAGCCTCTCTGACGGACACTCCGTGCCGTGCACGATGCTGACGGCCTCCTAGCACTCGGTGGCAGAAAAAAGAAATGTCGGGTTTTGAAGCACGCCGTAGTGTGTCGAGGGGGCGAGAGCAGACGAAGGGATGCGACGGTTGACAAATTGCGCAGGCTGTGGAGGCTGTTGGGCCGACTCAGTCTGACTGATGCTGAGTGCGAGCTTGCGCTGAAGTGCCCTGAATTTTTTTTTTTTTTTTTTTTTTTTTTTTTTTTTTTTTTTTTTTTGCGCCTGTTGCCTTGTGCACAGTCGGCTCCTCCTTCCCTCACCACCACATCTTCCATTGCGGATGTTAAAAATAACCCCCCCCAAAAAAACAAATTCCAAGGGAGCCAACGCTCTTTTAACCTGGTTAGGAAAGGAGAAAAGCACAAAAAAGGAAAGAGAGTTGGCACTACACGTCTGGAAACAGACGAAACATGCATTTTCCGGCGACGGAGTCGGTGCCTGACGATGCCTACGTGCCTCAGGTGGGCGGAGGGTTCGCGGCGGGACACCTGAATCATCACCTCGACGATGTCTTTGCATCGGCGCCGGCTTCGCCAACCGACCATGACGCACAGAATGGGCCTCAGCCTGCGGACATGCGCAGATTGGAAACAGAGCATACGACTGCCGGCTACCGTGAAGGCATCACCGTCGCCAAAGAGGCAAGCATCCAAGCCGGCTTCGACGAGGGCTTCGGTCTCGGCGCGACGGTAGGAGCGCGCGCAGGATATCTGCTGGGCGTCATGGAAGGCATCGCTGAGGCCCTCGGGGACCAGCCAGGAGAGACGCAGCATCTGGCGAACAAGCTGCTGCACCAAGCACGACAAGAGCTGAGCACGAGCAGCATCTTCAGCGCGGATTATTGGATGTCCGACGGCAACTGGAAGTACCCAGTCACCGCTCAGGACGGCACCCAGATTCTCTTTGTTGATGTGGCAGACGCGCACCCCTTGATCAAGAAATGGCGCCTCACCGTTGATGAACAAGTCGGTGCATGGAAGATCGAAATGTCGTTGCTGAACGACGAGACGGGGCCTCGCTTGGACGCCGCCGCAGCCGCGAGCCAGCCACTTCATGGCTCTTCTCCGACGAGCGCAAAGCCGTCACTGGATTGGTGAAAGAGGGCTATCAGCGATGAAATGAGCATAGCATCTTCTCCCAGCTCCAGGAAATGCACCATGTGCTTTGTTCCCCCCCCTCGAGGGCTTTGACACCTGAAACGCCCCACGGGAGCGGTCAAAACCTCGACGGCGGTTCTGGGCGGTGATTTTGGGCAGCGATACAGGCCTCAGCAACGCTACGGAAAATCTTTTTACCACCGCGGAGGACTGGACCTGTCTGAGCTTTGTTCGGTTCCGAAGCCTCGAGCCGGCAGTGAGCGGAACCTTTCAAGGCAAAAAGGGCTGATGAAGCGAGGCCCCCTCCCCCCTTTGCTGGCAGGCGACGTCAACATGGTTCCTTCGGCTACCGAGCCGCCCGCCCTTAGGGGAGGGTGCCCTTTACATTGGATTGAAGGGCGACAGGATCACGACGGCAAAGGACCAAGCTGTCGTCGACGTCCCTGGCTCCCATCGTTTCAACAAGGAGGCCAATAAAGCAGAGCCTCCAGCCGAGAAAGCCTCAACTGCGCGGCGCACCGTGGGCAAAGAATCGAGATTGCAGCACGAGGCAGAACCCCTTCTGGACAGACTAGTGCCGAGCTAAAAGGCAGTGTGTTGCTTATTCATTTCACGTTTTGGCTTGGCTCACCCGAGAGGCGAGGGCGCTTACTTGTCGATCACCCCACAGCCAATAATAGCAGATCGGCTTGAACACGCTTCTTTCTTTTTTTTTTTTTTTACCCCCGAAACCCCCGCAGGTCAAAGAG
>JMQE01001705.1:0-13430 GCA_000731825.1 Hypocrella siamensis | reverse complement strand
CCTCCTCCCCCCCCCCCTCCCCCCCCCGCTGCCTTATCTCTCATCATGTAGACTACGGGTATTTATGACAGAGACTGCCCATTCGCTCTTGTCTGCCTCGGCTGCGGTGTCGCATTGCGTGCATGGACGCGCCGTCCGTTGGGCGCTTGTGCTGTAGCCATTTCCTTGTGGAGCGGAGTCGAAGAGAAGATGAGGCGTACGCTGCAAAACTGCAAAATGCAACGTGATGGAACGAATGACCTGAGGTATCCCTCTTCTCGCGTGGTGGCTTCCACGAGCAAACTCAGATGGCGGATATATATCCTGGGCATCCCCGAGGACCTTCAAGTATGCACTGAATTCGCCCTCTGCCTTGATATGTTTTCCAAGGAAGGCTTGAGGACAGGGGAGTGCTGAATGCCTTTTTGGTTGTGATGGTCGCGTCAATCCTCTGCCGAGTAGTGTCTGCACGTCCTGGCTGCTTGAATCTGACCTAGGCTCAAAGTCGGCATCCCTCTTATGACAAGGATTAGCTCATACCAGTACGAGGCGACGTGATTTGGGGGGCGCCTGCGTTTTTGGCAGCGTCTCCTATCAGGATACTTGCTAGCCGCTGGCATCAGAGAGACCAGCGTGGTGATTTCTGCCGTGACCCATCAATTAAGCACTGCCGTCTATGGCTAAAGCTAGCACACATAGACGAGCCATGGAGAGCAAAATCCTCATCTCAGGCGACCGCGCGCACTTGACATGTTTAGACCCGGCAAGAATGCCATGTGCACCAATTTGGACGGCATTCGGGGCTTGCGGCTCAGCGAAAAAATACTAGAAATAGAAAGATGCTTTAAATCCGGCAAAATACCCGCGAGCGTGCGCCCCCTTGTGGGACAGGGCGATGTGCCTCGCTCTCACTCTGTCACCTGGGCAACGAATCTACGTAGACCTTTTCCTCTTACCCGCCTTTGACCTTTCTCCACCAAATCGTTCCCGTAAACAACATCCGCAGGTATCATCATGACCTCCCAGCAGCTGTCAGAGGCAACGGAGCGCCTGGAGACTGGAGAGGTCATTGCCGACTTTCCTGCTGTGGTTGCCGACGTGGACCGACTCGCAGGTACGTGACGTGACATGTCTTGCAACCAGCACCTTGAACCTCCAAACCGGCCACTAATACATTTACTCTCTCCAGATGCCGAGACCAAGAGGATCCTGCGCGAGCTTCGACTCAGCCTAGATGGTGGAATTCGAGAGAGAAGAAGACGGATCCTGCTAGCGTCAGGAGCGACGAGTGTCCGGCATCTGAATACATAGTTGGGATTCATCTCATTATGAGACCAATGTATCCCTTTGATCCGAGAAGTTGACGAAGAGGTAATCAAAGCTACGTGCGCCTGATTAAGGCATGAGTCGTGACTCTTAATTGGTCGGTGCTGCATCAAGGCAGACGACTGACTCACTGGCGCGAGTGGCCTTGACTCGTCGTCCGGGACTCATGAGTTGCATTCTGCTCCGCTCGTATCGTATGCATTGAATGTGGCCTCTATTTGACGTGGTGCAGCCAGCATTGTGAGTCGGTCCCTCAATAGTACTGAATCGCGACATGACTTGGGTGCGACGCGGTGCATACGCAAGAAAGCAACGCACGAGTCAGTAGAGAAGAATCCTAGCTGAAATCATGCATGAATGTGCTAATTTATAACTTTGCTAGTTTAATAATATAGCGAAAAGTTTACTATAACTTTAAACTTCTATATCCATAGGAATCCAGTAATTCTCCCAGTCCCCGTTATCAGCGTCTTTAAAAATGTTTATTGAGCCCTCGACCCCTTCGTCTCCAACAGTCCATACTTGTCGCTTGATGAGATTTGTCCACGCGGTGAACAGCCTTTCAAGGCCTTTGCGACCGTACAAGGCCACCAAGCGGGAAGTTTCCATGCTGAAACAAGTCTGCTATGGACCCCTGGCCGACGGCAAGACCATCGCTCATCTTGGCCCCGCGCTCGCCGCCCTGCAGGGGAAAGGGGAGCAGGAGTCGAAAACCTTCTTCTGCATTATCTATATACGCAAGCTCGATTGACTCACTATACAAGCCAGTCAGCACCGAGCTGCCGCTAGAATATAGAGGCTTAATTTGAGATGGAAAAGGATTGGCCGTGTCGTCTAGATTAATGGTTTGTTGACCTGCCGACGCGAACATAAGAATCGGCGGTATGATAAGCTCGTCATGCTCCGACTCGCCTTGATCTCGCGGATAAGTGAACTGTTGGCGCGACGCAAAGGCAGCAGCATTATGCGGGACTTCGAGACCAGGAGCAATGAATCTGAATCGAGGAGCGGCTACGCGCGTGAGAAACGACCTGGCGAAGCATTTTTGGGGAGCGCCTGCGGCATCCAGATTCTCGTCTGTTAAGAGTGGCTTTCTGTCTTGCATGTCCAGTAGCACCAGAGGTTGCATGCGCTCTTCAATGGTGGCGACAAGATCGTCGAATGCCTTGACCGTGTCGGCCACTTGGGCCTCGCTGTATGGCTCCATCCTCCACACATCCTGGACAGAACCCATCGGCCATCGTTCAGGCCCGGTGGTAACTTTGCCCTTGTGGACCAGACCGATCCAATGGCTCAGTAGGTGCTCGAGGGCAAACCACTTGTCCTCGTGCTCGTGCACGGGATCAACCAAGTCGGTGAAGAAGATGCTCGCAACAAAGGTGACCCGGCACGATGCTTGGTGGTAGACAACGCCAAGGGAATGACTTTGGAGCCCGATGGTCATGGGATAAAGCAGTACAAAGGGCGGGAGATTGTCGCCACCCTCGTCGACAGTAACGCCAAAAATCTCGTCTATGGCTTCATTGTGAATCTCATTGGGATGACCGACGCCTTGGACCCAGAGGAAGAAGTTGTTTTTCTCCTCGTCAACAGCGGGCATGATGATGGATTCGAGAAATCGCGTGACGTGTTGGTCTAGCCGTGACCGTACTCGATCAGCGTCTGGGCCATAAAGACGGAAATAGGATTGTCGTGATGGAGTCATTAATTCATCCAAGTCTTGGGGGCCTTTGCCCGTCCTTTCCATCCAAGAAAGTGCAACGAGATAATTGTGCAGCTTCACGCATCGCTCCACATCAAGGGTGCCGTCGTGGAGGAGAGGGTTCGCAGAGGACACTAGCGCATCCTGGATGTCTAGGAGTGGATGCGAAGCCATGGCTTGGCAGGGAAGAAGGGAATAGCTGAATGAAAGCCAAGATAAGAAACTAGACGAGAGTAACGGAGTGCTGGGTTGGTTTGTAAACTACTAAAATGGATTTTAGTCAGAGGGTGGAGGCGGGGCTAACTAAGGGGTAAAAGATGGCGGACGGCGCCACTAGTGCCTGAAAAATAAGGCTTGGAAACTACAGTGATATAGTATAACAAGGGTTATTGGCCGCCAGACCCCACTGCTCATACGTTTGAGTGGCCAAAAAACATCTGTGACGTAACTAGTACCCTGAGTATTTAAGTGCGTAAAACGTAAACCATAAATTAATAAGCAAGCACCTTAGATTCTGGATAAAAAGATGCTAGTAGTTCTCATTAGTAGGGCATGATAAAACTTGTGTTTCCTCATCATTTGCCTCGTCCATCCCAAGTCACAATGTTTACACTACAAAACCTGATGCACTGTAAGTCAGCGATTCAAATTCACCGAGAAAGACATAGATTCTTCCTGCCGTTTTGTTGAGAAGCTCTGTAATAATGGCTATCTGGTTGCATAGATACGCTATAGCATCGAGAAACCTCCAACATATACGTACTTTACTTAGCACACAAGCAGAAAAGAGCTCTCCAAGGCATTTAAGAGGCATAAAGCAGCGACTGATCAAGAGGTAGAACTAGCTAAGCCTCGTTATGGTATTTGGCGCTGCTCGCTGGCGCCTATTTGGGATATTTGCTGGGCTAGCGCGCGGATAAAGTTGGGGTTGCAACGTTTCCGTGGCCTCTGTTGAAGAAATGCATGAACTACTACATGTCTTTGGAGTCATGCAGAATTATTTATTGTTACAACACAAAGAGGTTAGGCTTATGAGTCACGCAAGTAGCCAAGGTCTGAGAATAATCGTTTTCCCTTTATTCATGCACAGCACATATAAGTAAGAATGAAAGACAGGCGAAGGAGAAGTCTCTATACTAAGAGGAAGAAGAAGAAACAACTTCGTATGTTTTTTTTTAAAATGAAAAAGAAACAAATTACTATTCCTTTTTCAGAAAGAAAGAAAAAACCTTCTCTTCTTAATTCTGCCTGCGAAAAGGTTAAGGAGCAGAGGAGCCCTTTTTAGATATTTATGGGATAGACTTTCCATTCCAACCCTTGATGCGTTAAGATGCCGCCCTTGCCCCCATTGTTGCCTATACAAAGGGATTAGAACCATCCAACGAGTAGGTAGTAAAAGGGAGGGAAAACCTGTTTAAACTCACAATTTTGCCAGGCAGATTGAAAATGATCCTTGCAGACACTCAACAGATCCGAGCTGGGCGCTACTCGAACGACTCCTGGATTACTAGTATTATTTAGGGAGAAAAAGATCATAACCGTGTTGGCGTCTGTCACATGATGGAGGCTAAAGTCTGCCCAAGCTGCTAAAGCGATGGATGCCCCCGGTTCATGAACTGACATGTCGCGTTGATTCCGTCACTGACACAGCCTAGGTCCACGATCCAGTCCGAATCGGGCTGGGGCATACAGGAGGGGCTCATGCCCGACGAGGCTGCAGAGATGGTCATGTCTGCCGTGTCTGGCAGTGTGCTTGTTGACGTGGCCGCCTTCGACGTGGCCGCTTTTGATGTTTCCATGTGTTTGGATTGTGAGGTTATCTCTGAACGTCTTGTCGTGCAGAGTGATGGACTTCAAGCGATTCCTTGTACATTCCCTCCAGTGACGATAATAGCTCTGCCAGCCAATATAATGGCAAACGCAACGGAAAGGAAGACGACGACGACTCTCATTTTAGCACCCGTTATAATCGCTCTGAAGTCCACAGCGAGGTTTCTGACCCGCGCCTTATAAAAAGTAGTGATAACGATGGCGAATCCTCCTACGCCACCCTCTCGGAAGCTTCTGGCTCTGAATGTCATACGGCGGGTCAAGCCAATTCCCACTGGAGAGCGAGAGCCTCTAACTGTGCAGCTTGTCTTGACCATGATGCTGACGACGACGACATGACGATTCTGTTGATGTTATTCAGGTGAATAGCCCGCACAACACAACAGGCTCGGATGACTTGGACGATTCCGTTAATCTGATCAACATGGATGGTTCACGTGATACTCTAGGCTTGGATGACTACTTGGACGATGACGTGGGAAAGCAGGAAATCTCCTGCAGTGGTCGCATATACAAGCCCCAGGCAAGCAAGCACAGGTTTTATTTGATTAGAGTGGCAAAAAACTCATGTCTATAGGATTTACAAGAGCAACCTGGTCTGATGCCGACTCGGAAAACCAAGACGAAAGCCGTTAGGGCGCAAGAGAAGCCGGTACCAGAGACGTGTCGGGTGCTTTTCGACCGTCTTAGACACGTAGTGCTAGGAGCACTCAGAAAAGCCTTGCGCAGGAGGAGCGACCGTCGCAACGATCCGGTCGTAATATTTGGGAGAGAAATGCAGCGGTGTGTTAGCTGTAACATGTTCTTATGACATTATCATTATCACGCTGTGTTTTGGGTGATGCAGTGAGCAAAGATGGATATTCCTTGTCTGAAATGTGAGCGTCAATTAGTCTTGATGGCATTACGTAGAAATTCCACTCATACATACATACATACATACATAATAGCGGTGTAAACCAGACTCCAGAAAAGTATACCTTCAAAAAGAGCCAATTTAGTCTTGGTCATTGATGCTATTATAGACACGATTGATGCCTTTATAGACATAATACCGTTATAATGGTATGCACACAAGTCTAACAGACAAGCCCATCCAAGCAGAGCTCGAGGTTGATCGGCCATCGGGGTGCGTGGCTCAGTGCAGCTCTCTAGTCGCCATCTCATAAGCGTATTTTGTGAAAAGAAAAGTTGAGTATATCTTGTCGTCTCTTTCTAGAAATGTATAGAAACTTGGCTAACTATCAAGTTAAGAAGTAAAGGATATTTATGTAGTGTACGCCATGGGATCAGACCAGCTGAATCCCCCCTCCCTTCCTGCTACGACACAAGAGCGCCACCAGCCTGTCACTATGGCTATTATGGACCCCGTCGACGAGGAATCGAAATGGGTTTCCTCGGCTGCACCTCCTCCTTTTGGCGCGTAGCATGTCCTTGCGAGCCTCTTCTTGTGCGTGGCCTCGCACCGTAGTCTAGATTATAATCTTGACCTGGCAGACTTTTTAGATGACTAGGCCCAGCATGAGCCGTGTCCTGAGCCTGGTCATGAGACTGTGACTCGAGGCTTGTGTGCGTCGGGGTATAACACGAGTCGTGCGTTTCTTGCGGTTTGTGTGGCAACGGTGATGGCAGGTCGTCCATTTGGAATATACCTGTCTCTTGATGCCATTTCTGGTTCTGGTGGTGGTACGTTGACAGGTCTGGCGCGTCGTGGCTGCTGCGAGCATGCAGAGTCAATAGACTACTATTTTGAGATGAGGCAGTGTTTTCTGTCACTGGTCAACTTACAGGTCAACTGCCGAATCAGTACAAGGCAACGTAGGCATGACGAGTAAGTGATGCATCCTGCGCGAGGCGGCACAAAAATTCCCATAGGTTGGATCAAATTGATGTGTATCTGGCTCGAGAAGCCCGTCTTGGTATTGCTGGGTCCTCGTTTTCCATTCAGGGTAAGCGCTTGGATAGGAAAAGGTTGGAATTAAGGACTCTTGTCTCTCTCGGCGACATCCGAGGTGTTGTCAGCTTCGTCTTGGCCATGATGAGGAGACGACATGGTCTGCGATGGGAGCGGGTTCAACGCTACAAGTGATTGCCTCGACAGCCACGGCTTCCCTTGACTTACACACACGGTATTTCTGTGAATGTGATGAGAAGAGAAGCTGCTTCAGGAGCACCATGTTACTTGGAGGCGATTGTTGAGCTAACAGATGTGTCATTATTGGAGCACAAGCATCTCATCCTGCTGCTCCTCCTCAAAACAAAGCGCACGGGCAGAAAAAAACAGAGATTGAGGCGCAGACAGGAGATGTCATGCTCTTTCTGATCTATTACTGCTCTGTGCTCACAAACCTTACGCGAGCCTGTTTCCGCTCTCGTCTTCATAAAACGCTGCGGTAACTTTGCTAACGCATAGACGGCGAATCCACGGCGATAGAGCCATGAGCCGACCTTTTCCCTATTAGCAGATCTCCCCTTTTCTGAACGCAGGAGGTTAGTGCGCATCTGCCTCATCCCACCATCGCTTGCGTCGCCCGATCTTAGTGTAATGCCTCGCCTAGGCCATAGTAAACGATACACGGTTCTCCTAATCAAGCATCCTACGCTCATGAATCGCCCGTGCGATCTGCTAGAGGACTTGAATTAGTGGTGCTGCCGTGAGACGAGCGGCTATATCCATCTGCTCGCTTTTGAGCGACCCCGTAGAATTCCTGCAGCAAGCGAACAAGATGTGAAGTAGGTGATTGATCTTGTCACCCATAGCTGGGTTCTGGGCTCGACTGATTTGCGGCTTCTGATGATTTGTTATCGTTTCTCTCCCAAATCACATATATACCCCTCCTCCCAGCTTACTGCCGCGCCTTCTTTCGTGCCTTGATCTTGGCGAGATTCTTATAGACAACTGCCTTCCTGTACCCCTTTGGCTGGCTGTTCTAATACCGCGCTAGGGCCTTGTCTTGGATGATGGCGGCATTCATAACAAGTTCCTACATGAGAAAAAGTCACTATTGTGAAAAGACGTTGCATGAGATAAATAGTTGCACATGCCGCCGCTTGCTTCGAGGAAAGGCGGTACTCGCCCCTGGTAAATGGTCAATAGGCGGCGTCAAAGAACTCAAGGGCGACGGTGGTTTTTGAATGGCGTAGCCTCATAAGAATGAATACGTCGCGTCTCCAGATCCTTGCGGCTTGCTCCCGACGATGGGGCACTCCGTCGCTTCTGCAGCGGAGGGTTAGTAGAGCGGCGTGTCGGGAGACAAAGACTCGGTTCGCTTTGGTGTCGGCGAGTTTTCTCCACGTAGCCAGGCGTGTAGGTGTTTGGCGTGCTGGTTCTGGTGCTCCTTAAAAGGAGATGACGGCGTGCACTTGACGACGGCGACATGCGCATGGCGGCTTGGATCTCCTTTTGGACAAGTTATGGGCCCGGTTTTGCGCGATTTCTGCCGCAAAAGAAGGTGGACTAATGCTACTGGACTCTGCAGGGGCGTGGACCACTTCCGCAATGTCGTTCCTGATGCCCTGGGCATGAGAAGAATAAGACGAAATGAGGCGGGCGTGTAGGGTGCAGGGCAGGTAGAGACGTGAGTCAAGTCTCCTTGTCATCGCTTCAATTACAGCTGCTTTGGGCTTCGAAGGGGGCACCACGCCGCCTGCATTCATCTATCTTACCAGTTGCTTTACCAGTCCACGAATGTGGACGATTGTCGCTGACATGTAGCTGCTCAGGCATGTTCGCGATGGGACGAGTGTAGGACGGGCTGTGTCGCATCTACGCTTTTATTCTCCTTGACCAGCCGTGACTGGAGGCCAGCAATTCTTGGCGGGAGGTGACGTGGGTACACGGAGGCTCAGGTTCAAAGACGTTGAAAGATGCATGGCTTCAGTATCCTCAGCCATGGTACTCAGACGAGTCCCATGAGGTCGGTCCCGGTAAGGGAGCGATTCCAGAAAAGCAAGCCACATTAGGCTCTTGACAATAAAACGTCGACAATAAAACGTCATCAGGTGATGGAGGAAAATGAAAGCCGCTACTAGTCACGACAGAATTTCTAAAACATTCATCGTGGATCAATCATGATAGACAGAGAATGAATTTGGTCAGTCAATCGAAAGGAACTATTCTAGCTGCCCAATATTCTAGCAAATCGGGCTGCTTGTACAGAAGCGAAGAGTTTGTTGATCCGGCTAACCATGCTGGACTGCAAGAGCGGCCAATATGACGCCATCACTTGCAGCAGTAGACCTTGATCCCAGTCCAGCACGTAGCTCCGTCGCCGGAGGAGCTGCGCAGCTCCTCGATGTACCCAGTCGGGCAGCTTCCAGCGCAGAAAGGGGCGGTTCCATCCCAGTAGCAGTAGTCGTACTGGGGCTTGATGGCATCGGCCTTGATGGTGTCGGTAGTGACGGCCGTGGTCTTTTCCTTGGGAGTAGTATCTATCATGTGGTGATTTAGTGTGAGAAGGAAGAAATAGAGAGAGAGGGGAAGGAAAAAAGAGAAAAGAGATGACCGGAACGCGAGAAGCACGTACCCACCGCGGCGGCAGATGAAACAGCCGCAAAAGCAAAGAGGAAGACCTGAGACTTCATATTGTGCGTGTGTGTATTTTTTTTCTTTTAGAGAGGAGGCTTCTGCTTCTTGATGCTAATGTGCGAAGAATGCGAAGAGGGCGGATGTAAAGAGCTGATAATTAGAGTGATAAGCAAGGTGAGGAGGAGGAAAAGGAATGGAAAGTCAGGAGAGAACGGGCAGCCTTATAAATACTGGCAAAAAAACAGAGAAAGAGAGAGGAAGAGGAAGAGGGAATGCCATCCCATCATCAAACTTACACACCTTGGGCAAGACAAAACCTGTTTTCTGCAGATTGGCGTGCCATGGTGGGCGACACACGGCATTTCGTTGCAAAAAAAGATGCGACGCATTCCGCAGCCACACGTCAGACTGAGCTTTGCATCCGGCTGTCCCTCTCCCGACGCGGTTGAGTTTTCATCCGCGATGTTGTCCAGACGCCGAACCCCTTTCGATGACGACAAAAACCACGAATTTGCCTCGGAGAAAGCCCGATGAATCGGACCAATCGACGCAATCTAGACCGCTGACATCCCTAGCACCACTCTGCGTGCATGTCCAAGAACGAGAGGACTCGCATCTCGTTACGTAAAACCAAAGGCCTACCTATACACCAACTTGGACGGCTTAACACGAGGCACCCCATCGGCACGACTTGCTCCGCGCGCCGGCAGGGGAGCGGCCAGTCAGCGTCTGTGTCATTTGCTTCTGCACAGCTGTAGCATCTTATTTGCCTGCTCTTTATTGTCCTGAGCGGTGTTGCCGACGATCCGTCGAGCGTATCATCCGTCTTGCCGATCATACTGCATACGGAGACGGCCGCAGGCATGCAAGGCGACTCAACGCGCAGGGAGTGTTTTTCGACCAGCGTATTGAGCGGGGCACGCGTCGGCACTTGTCAATGCAGCATGGAGTCGGAAGATCGGTCCTGCGCGTCTACCTATTCGGCTTTGCGTGGCGCACAGATGTCCAGAACAGAAAGCCAGTCCATCAAACATGGCCGCGCCCTCTGAGAACATGCCTAGACCAAACGCGGGGTTTTTGGACGCAATCCTTTCCTGACGGGAAGAAAGAAAAAAAAGGGGGGGAGGCATAGCAACTGTTTACTACTAAGCCCCTGGTATTGCGCGACGAGCCGACCGGCTGCCAACAACATCCAGGGGCTGGATGGATGGAACCGTGAGCTCAGCGGGCCGTCCCGTAGCGATCCCTTGTTTGACGTAACGCCCTCCGGATAGAATTCTTGCAAGGTTTCCCCCATAGTGCGACTCTGTGCCAGGAGCATCATGGAGAAACGCATCGCCGCATTTCCTCGACAGTAAGGGATCAATTGAGCTGGCTCGAGCAAGACACGCGGCACAGGCTAGGTGATGGCGATACGACATATATTGGACCAAGACAAATACTGGAGGAGAGAGGCTCTCTCCTACCAAGTTGCTATATATACCGCCCCTTTAAATACAGTGTCATAACATACATATGTCTTTGGCCGTCAAGGGGTATCTATACGTGGGATTGCCAGGTAACCTATCACGTGTCGCTATATACCCTTGGGCGGCAAAAACATCATATAATGCTACTGTAGGTCCTTATAGGCTAACATCCGAGGCGACCCAATCCGGCCAGATCCGCCATCTAGACATGTGACAAACGTCTTGGCTTACCTCCCGTCACCATTCCGTCTAGAGTGGGCATTCCGCCAGATACCAGTCTAGTCAGAGAAGACGAGTTTGTCGCTGGCGGCAGGAGCCTTTGCCTTTTGCGGTAGACCCAACCCTATTAAGGCCAAGGGCATTCAAGTTTCTGTTGCTCCGTCTTGAAAGCATATTTCCCGACATCACTTGCTTCACTGGGGGAGCATTACCTGGCGGCCTCGTTGCAAAAATGCAAGTCCTGGTCCTCGATGTTTTGATGCTGGCATGCCTTCTCCCAGCTCTGGCGAGTGAGGTCGAGAGTTTGAGAGAAGCGGCGAAAACTGCAATGGCAAGAGCCGACTTGATTTCTTCTAAAGGTGGTTTTTGTAAAGGTGCGCTTATTGTGGACCGAAAGAGGGATAGCAGCTGGTATTGGTTATTATTTTTAGTCGGCGCCTCTCCTGCCTTCAAAACAGCCCCAAAAGGGAACAAAGAAGAGGGGAGAAAAAGTGGACTTGCATTGTCCAGCCAAGATGGTCGACCAATTCGCCTGGTGGGCATCGCAAATGTGGGCCAGCGCCACAAAAAGTCTTACAGCCTCACGTCTCACCATCAGATGCCAAGATAAGCACGTGCCTAGTAAATAAGACGGCTTGAAGTACGGCTTGAAGTAAAAAGAGTATCTCGGCTAGCTAGCGCTTTTGGCTGCCTATTAACGTGTTATTATTTTCTCCTTGATTTTTTTTTTACGGCGTCTTAGAAACGTATACTTATTTCATGGGTTAGGTGATGGCTGTTATAGCGGGAGGGAAAATGGCTTTTCCTTGTCACGCCTTCTGTGCATATTACTACTAATAAAGCCACGACAGGAACTGCGCCTCCTCTAAGCCTGCAACTAAAGTAGCAAGGGCCGGATAGATCCTATAGCCCCCCACCTAGATTAAGAGTGTATATCTCTCTTTGCCTTTCCACAGAAGATTAAAAAATTGGGTTCCACTTTCCTCTATTTTTAGTAGGGTTATTTAGGAGAGTTTATGGAGATGCAGGTGGAGTCGATGGCCATTGCTCCTCACGACTCTTGCTAGCGACCGTCTTTTGAGACTGGACGGCTTTTTAAGAGTAAGTTTAGTTACTAGAGATCGACCATAAGAGCTATATTAAAGGTAATAAATGCTAATATTTGTTATAAATCTCTCGAAAAGCGGCCCAGTCTCGGATTGTTTTATCTAGCTAATCACATTATATCTTGTGTCGGCTCGTAAATAACGCAGGCTAGCGTTCGTCTATAAACATCATATAACGTGGTATAAGAATCTCGGAATAATAAAGACTATTGCATATACTTACTAAGTTTGTCTTTTTTTTTATTATTAATATCTCTTTTTTAAAGTAAAAGCGAAAGCCACCCTATAATTCTCTGCGTACTCTCCAGCGGAATCCCCAGGAGATTCTTTGTAACCCGCTTTATACGGCAGCCAGAGTAGTCTCGAGACATATCATCGCGCGGTCTCTTACGTGAGTAGGCTCTTGCCTCAACAATGCCAATCACCTCCACAACTTCTTCGGCCGGCTCCGCGTCAGCAAGAGAACGTGAGTGTGCCATGGCCGCGATATTCAGCTACAAACAAGGTGACGCTAACAAAACGTTGCATGTTCCAAAGATGGGGCAGGACGGTGTGATGCTCCGGATATCTTGGCAGTGTTTCCGATAAAACATAGCGTCCTATTTCTTGTCCACTTGCGGTAGTTTTGCGGTTTTCTAATGGTTTTATGAGGATATATATATAATATAATAATAATAATCTCACAATTCCCTCCTGGGCATGAGGTTAAAAGGCTTTATATTGACATAGTAGCTATCACTAATCCTTTTTTATTCTCTCTTTATAGGCCATATTAGCCATTTTTTCTGCTTTTTCGTAAGCTTCTAACCCATACCTATGGTATTAGCAGTATCTGCCTTATTCTTAGGATTAATATTAGTTATTACCTGTATTTTAGACCTAATTAAGGTTACTTTATAGTTCTTTTTTAGCATCTTAAAGCCTTATTAGCCCTAATATTAAGTTATAAGTTATAACTAATAATATATATTTAATTATTTTTTTTTAATTATAAAAAGCTTTAAAATATTTATAAGTAATAAGCTTAATATAAATAATATAATATACGCCAGGAATATAGATTAATAATATTAATTATAATTATAATAAGTGCTTATAATTATAAATAAAGTAAGGCATAAAGAAACAATAAAGATTTACTTATAAGTATAAAAAATCGCAATTTTTTATACTATATAATACAAACCTTAAGTTTATATATAAGATTATAAATTATATTATAATTTAAAACTTTATTTTAATATAATTATTTATTATAAAAATTTTTTTAT
>JMQE01001704.1:0-13431 GCA_000731825.1 Hypocrella siamensis | reverse complement strand
GGGGGGGGGGGGGAGTTCATGATGCTTTTTGTAGACAATGCATAGAAAGGCTACGAGCACATACACACACACAACATTCATACTCATGGAATTTCACAGCACACAAACACACACAATGCAAAAAAAAAGTGTGTTGAAATGGTTTTTTCTGATCTATTGAATCTTGAGGACTACGCCTCAAAAACTAGAGCCAGCCCATCATCACCAGCCGTCACGATGCGCTCGCCCGTGTGTCCCTGAACAAAGCCCAGCACGCCGCCGCCCTCCCCGTCGCCTCGGTGGCCCTTCCACTCCCTTTGCAGCCCCTTGTCGGTATTGCCGGCGGCATTGGTGCCGGTCACACCACCGCTCCGGAGGTCCCATCGACGGACGACGCCGTCCATGCCACAACTGGTCAGGAGCCAAGAGTCCTTGACAAAGTCCAATCTGACGACGGAATGGTCATCGTGGGCTTCAGAAATGTGCCGCCGCACGGCGAACCGGCGCGTCGCGTCGTAGACACATATGGAGCCGTCGACGGAGCCGGCAGCCAACAGGACGGTCGGGGGGGAAGTCGACGTCAGGGCGACGGCGAGCGACTCGATGCTGTCGGACTGGGCGTGGAGTGACGCGAGGATCTGGCCGCCGGTGTTGTTTGTCGTCTTGTTGGCGTCGGCCGAGGCGAAACGCGGCAGGGAAACGACCTTGACAGCGCCGCCTGCGCCGCCGACGGCGACAAACGTGGCCTTGGGATCGATGGCGACTGAGTACAGGCCGCCCTCGACCTCAAAGCGCTGGTCCTGTCCGGTGAGCGAGACGGCCGTCATGCCATTGTCGCCGACCATGTTGTTGGCCGCCGCCTGGCCCCAGACGTCCCACACATACAGGCTGCTGTCTTCCGACACCGTGGCCAGCAACGTGCCGTCGGGCGTCCACGTGCCGGCCGTACAGGGGCCCGTGTGCAAGAAGTAGCTCTGGACAATCTGCAGCGGATTCTCGGCCGATGAAGCGTCCACCGTGTATACCCATACCGAGCCGTCGGAAGCACCGAGCGCAATCGTGTTTGCGTTTCTGTTGCTGTTGCTGTTGTTGTTTTGCGGCGACGACGACGACGACGACGACGACGACGCCGGACACGCCGCAATCCAATTCACCTCGTCGACCTCCTGCGCCTCGCCGACAAAGGCCATGTCCACGCCGGCGCCGCCGGTCCGCATGTCCGCCTTCCACACCCTCATGCGCCCATCCAGCCCGCCGCTGACGAGGTATTCTCCGCTCGGGCCCGTCCAGCATAGGGCGTTGATGGAGTCTGTGTGGCCCGTCAGCCCAAACAGGCTCGCGAGCTGCGTGCTGCTCATGGCTGCTGCTTCGGTCGTCGATGCAAAGCTCGGCGGGAGCACAGGCCGACGCGACTCGGCGGCCGACGTGTCGAGCAGCCATCCCGCTCCTGGCGCGTCTTCTTCCTGTCCCGCCGATCCGCCGACGGCAACGAGGCCAGAATGCACCGGGTGCTGAGCGATGGCGAAGAGGGAGTCTTGGGGCACGTCAAAGAACGCAATCGAGTCGTTTTGCAAAACCAATTCTTCTTCTTCGGCTGCTGCTACTTCGGCTTCGTTGTCGTCGTCAGAGTCCATGGTCACGTCTTGACCTTCGTTGTCAATCTCCTCGGCTGCGTCGTCGGCGGCGAGCAACTCGTCGACATCTGCCTCCTCATCGGGGACGTGTTGGTTGGACGACGACATGCTGTGCCCTCTTGTATTGTTTCTTGTTTCAATGTTTTGGCGCTTCGGTCGTTGGCAAGGAAAAAGTATTTAGTTCAGCGGCGCAGGTGCCGCTTGGCCGGCGTTTGTTGTAATATGTGGCAGAAGAAAGGTTGAACTCTACTACTCTTCTTTTTTTTTTTTTTTTTTTTTTTTTTTTTGGGTTACGTCACAAAGCTGCTTGATAAGCAGGCAGCAAAGGTCTTGCTTACAATGGCAGGTCCGTACTACTGTAAGTAAGTGGATGGCGGCTGCGGGACCTGGAAGTTGCCCCTCATCCACAGGGGAGTTACGCCGCACAAGAGAGGCAGCATTGCAAAGTCCGCCCAGGGAGCCATGGGGGCCGTGAAGCAACATAGACATGAAGAAAAGACGGAAGCGAGTCGAAGTGCTTGGATAGAAAAGCGCTCGCAAGGGCGAGACCATCAAATCTCATCCAACTTGGCTGTCCACCGCCCATTGGGATTTGAAGCTAGCTTCCAAAGCAAAAACGCCCACCGTGATGCTAGTCTACTGCTCCCGCTCCCAAAACGCTTTGACGGACAGAAGAAAAATAAAGATGAAAATTGAAAGGCCCGTGTCCATTCACCGGCCCGAAGCTTCAACCCAATTATTCTCGGCCTGCTTCCTTTTCCATCTCTCGCCTGCTGCCTCCCGAATTGTTTTCTCCTCCTCCTCTGCCTGAGCAACCTCGATAGCCATGTCTCGAATCCGATGCTTAATGCCCGTGGACAGCATCTTTTGCCAGCCACTGTGTGTTTTGCATCGTTTGCGGTCACACATTCCCCGCACTGCATCATCCTCACCGAGAGGATCTCCCAGTTTGGCCCTTGTGAAAATCTCCTCGCCTTCGGGCGACTTGACAAACGCCGAGAAAACGTCTCTAGCTAGAACACCATCAAGTCGAGTGTCGTAGCCGCAGAGATCCTCTCCGAAATGTCCTGCCCGGATCGCGACCCGCCGTCGTTCTTGTGCGAATTCGACAAGAGTAAACATCTTCTGGCACAAGTGAGTCTCTTCGGCGAGCGCCGAGCGGGCTTTGGCTGCGTCGTCGATATGACCTCGTTCTTCGTCGCTCAATACACTGTCGATAAATGCCTCGTCTGCATAAAAGATTTGTTTAGCTTTACGCGCGTCAATGAGAATGACCTCTCATTCAGTCTGCTTTACCTTTGTCAACGTCCTCATTATGAGATGGTCCGCCCGAGAATGGCGACCTCGCCAAATGCCACGTGCCAGCCTCATCTACAGTTCCCAGATCGCTGTTCAGGAGTGCCATGAACTCATCCTGGGAAAGCTGATCGTGGAGTCGCAATTTCGCCCTGGCCTTCGGCAGCCGCCCAATCATCCGCTCCCACCATGTGTGCGCGTGTTCGTCAGAACAGAAGCGGCTTGGCGGACTTGACGCCAGGCGCGCGGCTTTGCGACAGGCTCCCAGACCGCATGTCTTCTTGTATATGGTTGATGAGGTGTCGGTGGCACAGTTGGGGCAAACAAATTTCTCAATGAGATTTTCGCCAATCTCCTTGTTCATTTTGATGCATTCCCCGTGGAACCAGTCCTCGCACTTTTCGCAGCAAATCATCCATCGATGGTCATCTGGCCCGCGGCAGACACAATATGGCCCGCTGTCAGATTCTTCCTCAGATGCCTCGCCCGCTCCAGCAGCGGCTGATCCGCTCTTCCCTCTCTTGGGCCTTTTTGTAACGCCAGATTTAGGCTTCCTGCCCCTGGGTCCCCTTTTGACGGCAGAGGCCATCCCCTTCCTCTTAGTTGGATGCCCGGATGTGGCGGGTGTGGCTCCCGGATCTGCTGGCTCTGTGGATGGCAGTGGCGTGGGGGATGACTTGGATGATGCCGGTTTGGTGTCTACAGAAGGGCCTCGGGGCGAGCTGGCAGCGTGTTCAGACTTGACCATCTGGTCCGTGGATTCGGAGCGCAAACGATCGGCCTGTGTGAACCCAGGCGCTAGAGCAGGATCCGTCATGATGAGAGGAGCGGCGCGAAAGCGCAGTGGTGCGCGTCTGCATCGAGACACAGTCAAGCCTGATCAAGGATGCAGCCACGCATGGCATATTAGTGCCTCGAGCTTGTTGTCATTCTTTTCGCTTTGGGTTTTTGAGGAAAGAAGATCGCAGGAACGCTGCTTGCTCATTGGGCAATTGGGATCAAGCTACCTACCTAGTACCAGGTGGTAGTAGTCACGTACTATGTACAACTTTCAGGTGGGTGCAGGCAGTACTGTACCTGCGGTCGGCAAATGTTCGGTGGCGACAAGTTTCATTGCCAAGACTTTGAGCCTATTTGCCTTTCTAGAAAACCCCATCACATTGCCGCAATTCAACATCTTGTGACCGTCATTTCTCTCCCATTGGCTTCTCCAAGATTCTGCCCGTGTCTCTCGGGCAACTTTTCCATGGCGTCTTCATTCACATCAACGAAAGTTGTCCAGGGCACTTTCGCCAAGTGCCAGCGGTGCCTGTTTAGTAATGCGCTCCGACCAACACCTCTGCGGTCGTCTCTAGCTCGAACACCGAAGCAATTCCTCTCACAAAAACGAACGTACAAGACGGTCGAACAAGCCAAGAGCAGACACAGCACTGGAGTACGTGTTTTCCCATCTGATTTTCAAGTTTGGCGACAGCTTTTTCTTTTGATATTCCGAAAACTAAATCACTCTATCGCCTTGCAGCCCTTTTCGTGGAAGGCCGGTGTCCTCTTCGTGGCGACCGGCGGTGTGCTGGTATGGTATTTCGAGTTTGAGAAGGAGCGCATGCAGAGGAAGAGGATAGTCGATGCGTCCAAGGGGTTCGGTCGGCCCAAGGTCGGTGGGACATTTGAACTGGTCGACCAGAATGGCAAGCCATTTACGAACGAGATGATGAAAGGCAAATACTCCTTGGTAAGTCACAGCAAGCCCTACAAAGGGTATGAAAATGGCTCACGTGCTTGTCTTCTCAGGTCTACTTTGGATTCACGCGGTGTCCCGACATTTGTCCCGAGGAGCTCGACAAGATGGCTCGAATGCTCGACATCGTTGAAGACAAGGTCCCCGGCGGCCTCCTCCCCATATTCATCACTTGTGATCCCAAACGCGACGACCCCAAGGCTCTCAAGAAGTACCTCGCTGAATTCCACGAGAAGTTGATTGGCTTAACAGGCACGTACGAACAGATTAAAGAGCTGTGCAAAAAGTACCGGGTATATTTCAGCACACCAAAAGATGTGAAGCCTGGGCAGGACTATTTGGTGGATCACAGCATCTACTTCTATCTGATGGATCCTGATGGCGATTTTGTCGAGGCTCTAGGTCGCCAGCACTCACCAGATGCTGGGGCAAAGATCATTCTGGATCATATGAAAGATTGGCAAAAGTAGCCGCGACGTCGAGCCGTTGTATAAAGGGGGATGATCTAACGTGTACATACCCAGTGTATAATAGCGCTCAGCAGGGACTCTCTCATGGTGAGCAAGGCGTCTATATCAACTCAATTCCACTACGAATGCATGAACAGCGCCAAAAGTCCATTTTTTCTCTCTTTTCCCTTTTAAAAACATGCCACAGAGGAACAGTCCCCGTAGTGGTCAGAAACACTGCATTCAGTACATCCAACCGCAGCGCTGCACTTAAGCAGAGCATCTGACGCCAACAAATGTCCGCACCGGGTCGTGCAATTTACAAGTGTCATTGGCGACTTCGTACAAGCAGATAGATGTCTTGTGTTCAGCAGCACGACGGCGACCTCATCCCAGGCGTTCTAGAGTAGTGCATTGTATGCAAACGTTGCTTGCTGTCGATCGCAAAACGACTGCCGGCAGCGGGGCCGCTCGGGGTGGCGGTCACTTTCAGAGAAATCACGCGCTCGCCCATGGCCCATCCGTTTCATATCAACACAGACTGGGGGGGAAAGAAACAAAAAAATAGGCAACCCGTTGAAACTTTTTACCAGCGCCCGTCGGCTGTAGAGGCCTTGACAGAATTTTGCTCTCCAGTGCCACGACCAGTCGCTGCCGCCATGTCTCGCGCCGGGCCTTGTATGAGGCCCCTGATGCAGCCGTCGTTGGAATGGACGGTCCGGCGATTTACTCCTCGAGCCAATCCGTGGCACAGTCAAGCGAGGTGTTTTCGAAGAACGGCTCCATCAGCAGAGAAATCGACTTCAGCGTCACCGGCTGGCGAGAAGGGTTCCGGGTTGCCCGATTTCGCCTTTGCCTTTGAGTACGTTCCCTTTGCCCGAGCTCGTGTTAGGCAACGTTCTTCGTCACTAACACCACTGGGAACGTGGAAAAGCATCGATGGGGTGCTTTACCGTGGCGGCCAGGGAATCCCTGGTGCGCGCGAGATGCTGCGCACTATCCGCTCAAAAGACATTCGCTACGTATTTCTGACCAATGGCGGCGGCGCGCATGAAGATGCCAAAGTGGCCTCGCTGACGGAGCGTCTGGGATTGTCGGCGGATGAGGACGTGATTCGCAACAGGGTCATTTTGTCGCACACGCCCATGCGCGGATGGCCAGACCACATCAAGAAGCAGACGGTGCTGATCACGGGCTCTCATCCGGAGAGGGCGCGGCGAATAGCCAATGAGTTGCGTCTTTGGCCCATGAATTTACCATTGCTTGTGGCTGCTGCCATGATGTGCTAATGCTAAACCCCCATGTCCAACCAGATACGGCTTCTCGAGAGTCATCACACCTGCAGACTTGGTCCATGCAAACGACAAGCTCTATCCCTTTGACACTCTCAGAGAGACGCTGCACTCAGAGTTCCAGCCCTTGCCAGACGGCAAGTCAGCCTCTGCCGTGGACGATCCCTACCGGCAAGACCTGCCCGCTGACGCGCTCAGGATTGATCAGATCCTGGTGTGGAACGACCCGCGAGACTGGTCGCTGGACATGCAGGTCATCCACGACCTGCTGGTATCGCACAAGGGCTATCTCGGCACGGTATCCCGCAAGAACGGCAACCGCTCGCTGCCCAACAACGGATGGCAACAAGATGGCCAGCCAGACCTCTGGATCTCCAACCTGGACCTCGTCTGGAAGACCGACTACCCGGTCAACAGGTTCGGCACCGGTGCCTTTCTCGAGGCATTCAAGGGTCTGTGGTCTGCCGTGACGGACGGCTCTGAGCTCCGATTCCACGCCCTCGGCAAGCCGTCACAACCCACATATGACTATGCACACGCGAGACTGCTCCGGTACTACGCCGACATTGGAGCGACGGGCAAGAGCAAAAACGCGACGACGACGCCGCTGAGGCGTGTCTACATGATTGGAGACAATCCCGAAAGCGACATTCGGGGTGCCAATGCATTCTGTCCCGAGGACGGCACCGAGTGGGTGTCTGTCCTGGTGCGGACTGGCGTCTGGCAGCAGACGGCGTCGGAGAAGGAGCCGCGGCACAAACCCGCCGTGATCGTGGACGATGTCATCGATGCCATTGTGTGGGCGCTGCAAAGGGAAGACATCGAAGTCTCCCGGCGCTCGGTCCTTGGAGAAGGAGAGGTGGGGGATGGAGGTCGATGAAGACGAGGGTCCATTTTCGATTGCCACTCGTCAATCCTCGTGGCCATGGCAATTGTCACGTCACGTCGTATGGCTCCGAGCTCACGTAGCTACCTAAGTAGGTATAGAAAAGTCTTTTTCACGCGACTCTCTAGCTAATCCTTTCCATGACGCAAAAAGTCCCTGCTATAGCGAGCATGATGATGAATGTTAAATGCCTACTAGGCACCTATTTATGTAATTGCTATGTAATATGATACGTGATAACGGTGGGCAAGTGGATAGGCAATTCCCAAAGTTCTGGAACGGAATTCTAGGCATGCTCTTTTCTTCGCCGTGCTTCTCTCCTCTCCGAATTGGCTGCGGCCCACTCACCCACTCACCCACTCACGCACGGGTGCCACGTGTGGAGATGCTTCCTGTAAGAAAGGAAGGGGCCGAAACCTTGTACCCGTAACTCCTGCCTCGTAGGTACCATACTAGTATGTACATATGTAGGCATGTAGCTCTGTCGGCGTAAGTTGGCAGACTAGTGCGTGCGTACTACTAATTCACGTACCTTTTCTTTCGCTTTGCTCTTTCTCTCTCTGCGTCGTCATTTCATTCTGTTCGCTACAGTCAACTAAGTTCCCTTTCGTTCGCGCCCCCTTAACCTGAATGAAGTCAGCCTATTCCCCTCGTTCGTGAAGCTTTCTATTTTATTTTATTTTCTCCTCTCTTTTCTTTCTCGCTCGCCTGCTAAGCCTCAGCCTTTGTCCCAGGATCCCCCTTGCTGCCCACCTGAAGCACCTCGTCCGTCTCTTGCCATTCAGCTCGGGGAAATACTGGAAAGTGCATCACGGTGCGCATCCGCATCACGGTTTGCCATGTCTGGGTAGTCCAGCTATCACGGTCGAATCTCTCTCCCTGTCTCTCTCTACCTCTCTCTTTTTTCCTCCCCATCCTATGCTTCCAACAAGACCCAACGTAAGAGTCGTCTGACTCTGCTCTCTGCTGGCTTCTCTTGGCGTCATTCAGGCTTATTCCCGCCCACATTGGAATCATGTCCGAATCTCACACCGCGGGCATCGCTTCGACGCCGCCGCTGCCTTCTTCATTCTTGAAATCGGACC
The DNA here is from genome assembly GCA_000731825.1 of Hypocrella siamensis. Taxonomy (NCBI): domain Eukaryota; kingdom Fungi; phylum Ascomycota; class Sordariomycetes; order Hypocreales; family Clavicipitaceae; genus Hypocrella; species Hypocrella siamensis. The sequence goes on along the minus strand of JMQE01001704.1, from coordinate 5,072 downwards.
CTGATGGCGAACAAACCCTCCCTCCTGCCAGTGGCATTCTCAAAGGTTCGTCGTCTCGTCCGCTGTCCCCTGTGGCTTGCTTAGGGTGGTTCGTGCCGCCGCCCTCGAGCAGAAATGACATCTCTTGGCGGATTTGCATGTGCTTATCTGACCTGGCCAATCTCCCCCCCCCCCCCCCCTTCTTTGCGTCGACGAGTCTCCTTATCTCAACTTGCTGGACGCTGGCTTACTTGGCTGGGTTTTCAGCCGTGCAAATAGCCGAACCTGAACCTGAACTGGAGGACGAATTGTCACCCCCCAAGACATTTCGGGCACGAGTAAGCCACAGACTGAGTGGCAGACCCGCCTCTCGCGGGAACTCCGTCACGCAAGAATCATCAGCTCTTCGCGCGGACGATGACTCTACTTCTTCTTCCGGCCCCCAGCTTGTGAATCAGCAGCAGCAGCAGCTTCATTCCGAGACGCTGCTCGGTCAAGTTACCGATTGGCTAGAGCATGAAAAGAAGAAATTCGCACGACGTAAGCCTAATTTTCATCGTCGCAAGTCGCCGACGGATCAAGATCGCTGCCTCACTCCGCAATCTGCCCGCGATAGATCGGATTCTATCGACTCGCAGTCCAGCAACGTCTCTTTCGATAAGCTTGAACGTATCCTGCAAGACTCCTTCACCTCATTGAATCTGGCCTCGACCCCTCATCATTCTCCCAAGTCCTCTCGTCGCCGGCGCGCTAATTCGAAGCCGTCTCTGCACCGGGGAGCCTCCTCTGACACGGACTACATTGACGGCGATGTGATCGCCCCAAGCTGCGACGCATGGTTGGACAACTCCAAGACTCTCAGCTACACGGGAGGAGCTGCGAGCGCAGAGAATTTGGCTGAGGCACCGATTGACAAGGACAACGGCCCTTGGATAGATTTCAAGAACGAGATTATTCGTATTGCGCACACTCTAAAACTCAAGGGCTGGAGACGAATCCCGTTGGGAAGTGGTGATCGAATCGATGTCGAGAGACTAAGCGGCGCGCTGACGAACGCGGTGTACGTCGTCACTCCGCCTCAGCACTTGGACGGTGACGATGGCAAGAGGCCGCCTCCACCCAAGATTCTTCTTCGGATATATGGTCCTCAGGTAGAGCATCTCATCGACAGAGAGAACGAACTCAAGGTTTTGCAACGTCTCGCCCGAAAGAAGATTGGACCACGTCTTTTGGGCACTTTTCGAAACGGCCGGTTCGAACAGTATTTCAACGCCATTACTCTCACGCCTGTTTATCTGCGTCAACCCGACACGTCAAGGCAGATTGCGAAGCGAATGCGTGAGCTTCATGACGGCATTGACCTGCTGCCGCTAGAGCGTGATGGAGGTCCGATGGTCTGGAAGAACTGGGACCAGTGGTTGCCGACCGTCTCCAAAGTCATCACCTATCTCGACCGACAACTGGAAAACGCTGCGGACGCGAGACGGCTTAAAATGTCGCCATCGCACACGTGGAAATTGAATGGCTACATTTGCGGTGTTCCGTGGGAGCAGTTCAAGGCCATGGTTGTCAAGTATCGAGACCACGTAGAGACGTGCTATAATAGCAAGAAGGCCCTCAGCAACCGTTTGGTCTTTGCCCACAATGACGTGAGGCGACCTCCAACCCAAGCAATGCAGATCAAAAATCGCGCGCGCGCTAACATGTCGCTGACGTAGACACAATACGGAAACATTCTGCGCATTCGTCCCGACGATGAAAAGTCACCGCTGCTCCAGGCAGCCAACCAACATAAGCAACTAGTAGTCATTGACTTTGAATACGCTGCTGCGAATACCCCAGGCCTTGAATTCGCCAATCACTTCACTGAATGGACGTACAACTACCACGACCCTGTCTTTCCCTTTGCCTGTAACCATGAACGATATCCTACCTTAGAAGAGCAGCGACGCTTCCTGAAAGCCTACGTTGACCACAGGTCCCAATACCCAGCTGCGTGTGCCACTCCTCGTCTGAAGCCCCAGGACAGCGACTCGTCCATTCCCACACTCCATCCCACAACGTCGGGCAGTTCTATTGTCGATTTCATGCTGGATGCCCGTGTACCCGCGGGAGGTTGGAGCGCCGCCGAGCGGGCCAGGGAGGAACAAAGCGACCTGCAAGTCCGCGAGCTCATGGAAGAAACACGTCTCTGGAGACCGGCCAACAGCGCCCAGTGGGTCGCTTGGGGCATTGTCCAAGCCAAGGTTCCTGGTCTGGATGCCAACAAAGACGCGCTTTCGGAACAAGAGGCCCGCGAAGCTGAGCAAGAGATTGAAGCCGACGAATTTGATTATCTCAGCTACGCCCAGGATCGTGCCTTGTTTTTCTGGGGTGACTGCGTGCAACTGGGGCTGGTGAAGCTGACGGATCTGCCTGAGAAGCTGAGGCAGCGGTTGAAGATTGTGGAGTGTTAGCATGAGTTGACCATGCAGGAGTTCCAGGCACAGTATGGATTCTATTTGAATAGGCTGACGTCCTAGCAGCTTTCCAACCTAACGCGAAACATGAGATGAGTTCATGACTAACAAGTTGTTCTAAAGAAGAGGGAGAATTGGTCGTCCTCTTTTCTAAGGGAAAAAACACGCCGTATATGCTAATTGAAACCAAATTTGATTCCGTCACTGGCTTGCAAGTCACGAGAAGAGACAGACGTGAAGCTCAACCTGTGACTTTTTGTCCTTGTTCTTCTTTTCAAGCATCCAACTGGAGCCGTTCCAACATGGCATCAATCTTGCGTATCAGGATCTGAAAGTTGATGGCGTCGGAGGCGAATTCATCCTCGGCGGTGTTGCCATCCAGAGTCGCCACGGCACCAGGCTGCGATGACGCTGCAGCGCTATTGTTCTCCACGAGCCTGGCGTTGTTGGTGTCGTTTCCGAGCCCGTTGGGTTCATGACTCGGTGATATCGGGGGGCTGTTCCTGTTTTGCGCCTCCTCGGTATCCTTGGCCGCGTCTTCTTGAGCGGTTGTCGCTGTCGCAGCTGTCATCGTTGTCGTTGTCGTCATCATCTCGTTCAGCCCTGTGTCTTGGAAGCGCAGTCGGAAGCGCTCGGACAGATAGTAGCGAATGTCGTCCAGCAGCTCAATCGTGTCCGTCTCCTGGCGATTCTGGATACGCTCGGCGCTCTCGCGAATGAGGTTATGGAAGTCGGGGTCGTCAATGTAGTCTTCTAGCCTTTGGGCGAGATATCTCGCGCCGAACTCTTCGAGGCGCCGGACGCGGAGGTCCCAGGCTGCGTGAACGACGTCGTAAATGTTGATGAGCTCGACTTCAGTGGCGGTGCGGTGTGATTGTCGGTCGACGAGGGTGCTTCCGAGGGTACTGATGGCCTGGGCGGCCTTAGTCTTGAGGGCATCAAGGAAGAGCATGTCGGCCGCGTAGAGTAGGTCGAGGGCGTGCTCGAGCGGACACACCAAGTTTTCCGTATACAGGAAGGTGAGGACGAGCTCGAGCACGGCGGGAGAGAAGTCGACGGTGACGATGCGCAGGTGAGGAGCGCGCTGGGACTCGATAAAGTCACCCGAGAACATCTTGTCAAAGTAGTTGCTGCGGATAAGCATGGCTTTGTGGGCGGGATAGATGACGGAGCGTGATGGGCGGGGAGGAGAAGGCCGCATGTCGGCACCGTGGTTGCTGTCGTCGTCGCCTTCTTCTCCTACTTCCACTTCGTCGTCGGCTCGCAGGAGGACGTCAGCATAGGCAGGGTTGTCATACGTCCACTTGACGTCGTGAACGCGATCAGCTGGAACGACAACCTTGTTGCGCAGCACGTTCAGCTCGAGGAAGCGGCCGAACTGCTCAACGGCCCGGGCCTGTTCGTCCTGGAAGCGATGGCGGGACCGCCGGTGGTCGCCGCCGGTCAGGAACGAACCCCACAGGGACTCCATCTCGAGCTGCCTGCGAATGCTGTCGAGGCCCGTCCTGGCCTGCTCCTCCGAGAGCGAGCTGCCCGGCGGTACGAGGTCTCTGGGCAAGTCCCCGAGGTAGACGTACCGCAGGGCCATCTGGAGGATCTCGATGGGAACACCGGCCGAATCCAGGCTCCATGACGACGCGCTGGGCCGGGCCTCGAGCTCTCTGTAAAAGTACGGCGTCCTGGCGGCGAGGAGAAACTTGTGTAGGGCGAACGAGTGCGACGACTGGTCGACGGCCGTCAGACGAATGTCCCAGGTCCGGGGCGTCGTGCGCGTCAATAGACTGGATACGTGGGTGGACCAGTAGACGTACGGCTCCGAGGACTTGGAGTAGTCGTGCGAGAGCAGCAGAGTGCGGATGTCGTCGGTGAGGGCATTGTAGAGGCAGCGCTGTCCCTGGAAAGTGTTTTGTTCCGCGAGAGCGCCTGCGCATGTCATAACCAGTCAGCAATGTCATTCTCACTGGAAAGAGAGAGGAGGGGAAGGAGAGCGGGGGAATGAGAGGAGGTGTGAGACATGCGCACCAGATTCTAGCAATAGCTCAACAAGTTCCTTGTGGCCACATAAACATGCCTTTGAAGAAGCAGGGAAATCAGAAGAGGGAGACCCAGCGTCACGATCAGCAAGGTAGGCTCTCACACACGTGTGTACATACGTACACGCACACGAAAGACGAGGAAAGAGAACGAAAAGAGAGAAACAGAGAAGAACAGAGCCGAGGCATAAAACGCCAACCACGTTTGGCCTTGCTTGATTTCTACAGGGTAGGTTCCACGCACGTACGTACAATGATGAGGGGCGTATAATCAGAGCGATCCCTGCCGTTGATATTCACGCCCTGACTAATAAGCTCCTGGCATCTTCGCAGGTCCCCGTGGCGACAGGCCAGGAGGAAGCGGTTGAATTCCTCGCTCACGTCGAGGGGATTCTCGTCGAGGAGCACGCCGTCGCCCGCCTCGTCCAGCTGCTGCGGCTCGTGCTGACCCGGAGGAGTCATGACCGACGATGTGCGCCCAGGATTTTGCGAGGAAAGGAAGGAGGGGTGGAGCGGGAAGGCAAAGACGAAAAAACAACTGGAACAAAAGAGTTTCTTCTTTTTTCTAAAAAAAAAAAAAAAAAAAAAAAAAAAAATCAAA
>JMQE01001703.1:0-13433 GCA_000731825.1 Hypocrella siamensis | reverse complement strand
AGCAGAGCCAATAAACGGACAACGTGAGGCATGTCATCCGAAGCGGCATTGTTTTCGGGCAGCGAAAAAAAAAAAAAAAAAAGGACGCTTATAGTTTCGCGTCTTTTGCCCACAAAAGACTCTCCTCTCCGTCCCAAGCTGTGGAAAAGCATAGCTACGAGCTGCGCTGTGGCGAGGCCCACATGACTTGTTTGTCTTGTGCAACGCTCTGCCACCTATGCAACTAACATTTCCTGACGTCAAAGCCCATTTTCCGGCATCTCGGCCGTTTCCTTCTGGACTGACCCGCGATGCACACGATTGCCCTGGAGAAGAGGTAAATCCCCTGGTTCATGCAACATTCCATGAAACTCCTAATGCAATGATGACCTATATTGGCCAATACTTCAGCCGCATTTACTCTATTCGGCGCAGCAGGTTGACAGCAGGCTCGATCGCTTCGCCCGTAAGAGGGAGAGAGCCTCGGTATCTTGATTCCATCTGTCCGATGTCAATAAACAAAGAGTTTGAGTGACCCGGGGTTCGCCGGGTCTGGACCCGGATTCGAAAAAGCCAAGCTCGGTGAGAGGACGAGTATGATGGCATGACTCTCCACAAAGTTGCTACCAACGTGTGAAAATAAGTCAAATCGATATTTGATGATCTCATCCACATGCTCATAAATCATCTAAATCGAGCATGCCCCGAGCCATCGGATAAAGGGAAGGATAACAAAGAAAAACGTCAACAGGCCATTTCAGTCGAGGCTTGCGTTCATGCGAACCCCCCCCCCCATGCATTAGACATTGCGGTCATGACATGAAGAAGACAAGAAAAAACAACTCAAAACAAACAGACACATAAACACGCCAACTGAGGAAAACATTCCAAGGAATACAGCTGACGCCCCCGAACCATCCAAATGCCAGAATACTATGCCCGAATGAGAAAAAAAAAAGACTCCTTTCAGACCCTTCAGCACGTCAAACGATGACAGTCTGACATGTGTTCGGGCACGCTCGCAAAGTCCAACTTGCGGGAGGTTACAAGGAACGCTTCACTTCGCCTTCCGCCCCTCTCGCCTCCTCTCCCCCTCCCCTCTTCCCTTCCCCTTCCCGCTTCCATAAGATTCACCCTCGGAACCTGGAATGGAAAGTCACCACCTGGAATGACTCTGTCCAAGAAAACGCCGTGCCCGGAAAGGTGAAAAATTCTACCGCGAGTCCGAATAGTCATTAAGAGCAACACAAACAGCACCTCGATGGTGCCCATTATACTGCCGAATAATTTGCTGATTGTTCAATTCCCAAAGGCGCGCATAGTGATCAGAGCACGCTGTGACCAGATATGCCGAATCTGCGCTGAATGCGCAGTCCCAGACCCATCGCTGATGACCAGTCAACGTGGACTCGAGGCGAAAAGGCTTGGGGTCCTTGTCACTGCTGTCATCGCGCGGCTTCGTGTTATTGACGACCCAGATCTTGGCGGTGTGATCTGCACTGCACGTGGCGAGTTTCTTGACATCGGGCGACAGGAGGATACGGGTGATATATTCCTTGTGAGCGCTGAAGTGCGTCACAGGCGTAATCTGCGTCTGGTCGTGCGTCTGCTGTAACTTCCACACAAAGACATTGCCCTGGGTTCCCCGTCAAGAGTTAGTTTCATTCTTGTCCAAAAGCCTTTATTCTCCCCCTCAACTCATCCCCTGTCCGGCCCTGTGAGAAGACGTACCGACGTATTGGCCGCGCAGAGGAGGGTCCCGTCGCTTGCAATGGTGACGCTAGAAACGGGAGCATCCTCTTCGGGAAGGAGCTCATGGGCGCAAGTATTCTCGGCCAGGTCCCAAATCCTCACACTGCCGGCCCTGTCGCAGCTGATGATCTCGCCCTGGTTGGGGTGGATGACGACATCATTGGCAGGAGACGCGTGATTGTAGCTGCGTTGAATGGAGCCGCTTCTAGTCTCCCAAATCTTGACAGTTCCGTCCTCGGAGCTCGTCACCATCCACTTTCCCTCGCAGTGGAAAGCTACGCCGGTGATGTTGCCAGTGTGTCCCTCAAATGTCAGCAATGGGTTCGGATTCGTCGACTTGATGTCGTACAGCTTGACGGTGTGGTGGCCGGCCGCTGCGAGGAATCGTTTGTCTGGCGAGATGCACAGTCGGTTGACCTGCGAGTCTGGATGCTGGATTGTACGGGAGCATATACCGGATAGGGCTTCCCAGAATCTGCATCAATTGTGAGAAAAAAAGAACGGCATCGCCACACATCACCCGTGCTGCGAAGAGCATCGCCATCAACGGCCGCCGTACCTGATTGTGTGGTCATATCCGGCTGTCGAGTTGAAGCTGAGTTTAGCAAGCGGCCGAGTCAAGGGCGGCAGGGACAAAAGTTGGCCAACGTACCCGTGCAGAGAATGACCGACATGGCAGCAACTGGCAGAGCAGAAAAATTGTTCTCGTACGCTTGACGGGAGCGACCTCAGTCAATGGCTGACCGTCGAGCCAAGTTCGATGTCGGGCTATTGGTAAGAAATCGCTGCCGCGCGACATTGAGCAAGCTGAGCTTTCTATGACCGACCAGGTTCGCCAAGTACAGGGTCCACAACAGGGCAACTCCAACCTCCACCACACTATTATGTCATGTGGCCCTAACGCCAAATGCAGCCATGTAAATCATACCTGGGTACCTAGTAGGCAGGCGTAGCTACCTACCGTACAGCATACTTGGTGTGGAAGCACTCGTGTATTACTTGACCTCGCACCTAGCACCATAAGCAAGCACAATCTTTGAGTTTTCGTCTTTGGGGGACTTCCGTTTTTTTTTTTAAATGGTTTTGAGTTATCAAAATACGTTGTCTGCAAAATATACAAAGGAAAATAGGCGAAACGAAAAACACAAAGTCTCTTGAGCTGGCTTCCTTATGACATATCGACTGAGCGGACCATTGCCATGCTCCCAACGCCCGATCCTGCTTCCAAATCCCGCCTGTCCATGACAGCGCTCCAAAGCAGAGAATCGCGCATTCATAATCCAGACATGGGACGCAAAGTTAGACGAAAAAGGAAATACGAGATCGCCATCAAGTATCTCAGGTCTCACACCCACTGCCTGCAGACAACTTCAGAGGTTCGCCCTCACAATTCCGGTGCGGTTGCGATCAGGGCGGACACCACGGCCACCCCACCAAGTGCAGCGTAACCGAAGGCTTCAGCGACTCGCCGGAGACGCTTAACAGGACGCTGCGATCTGGCCTCGATGATGGGGGAGAGAACAGTAGAAACTTCGCCCGGCGCAATGGGGGTAAAACCCAGTTCGACGCTTGGCCCAACCGATTGAGGTTCTGGCGCGCAGGTCTCATTTCGTGCCTCCTCTGGCAGCGCAGTTGAGATCTCATCACTTTTCCTTTTGCATGATGGCCGCTCAGACTGAGGCTGAGTGTTGCAAGGGACTGCAGCCGGTTCAACCACTTTCTCTGCAATATTTTGTAGCCATGGCTGTCCAGATCCAAGCCGGGTGTCGCAAACAGACACTCGGTTCACATCCTGTGCAATATTACGTCCCCAGGATCGTTCGGAACAAGGGTGGGTATCGCCAGCGGCGCCAGCATATCCGTCGATCTCCTTTGCACAGTTCTGCGTGCGTGTCGCTTCAGAAGAGGCAGCAGCTAGTCTTGCAGCTATTTTGCTATTCTCGAATGCAAATGCAGACGTATCATCTAGATCAAAGTCGGATGCAAGTTGAAGAGTATCTGTCGGAATGGACGACAGATCAAGCGGAGCGGTCCTCAAAAATTCTCCTCCACTCGCCAGCAAGTCAGCCGTGGTTGGGCAACAATGTTTGTTCTTGGCGTGACTAATGGTGTTTGGATGATTGGGGACCATGAATGGAGCTTCTTTTGGAGCGGCCTCTCTCGTCATCCGGCGTAAAGCCTCGAAGGCTTTTCTCACTTCAGGTCTCGTGGCAGGTCGATTCTGCTCCCGAGCGACAAAATGATCAGTTCTGACTGTGCCGACGCCGAGGCCTTGTGGTGGGCCATGTGCATCTGGCATGATTGGCTTCATAAATGGAACTGGCGGAAGGGTAAATAACGGAGGTGGAGCCGATGAAAGATAAGTATTTTCCCCTGCTGGCAGATCGAGTCCCGAAACACCTGCACCACCTAAAGGCGAAGACTTGAGAAAATTGTCCTGACTGCCACTGTCTCTTTCAGCATCGCCACGCTTGGATTCCATGTGCAAATGCTCTTTTGTAGGGGAGAGAAGCTGGTCAGCCCGCTTGGCTTTTTCGGCTTTGCACTGGTCGGACTCCGCCGCGCTTTTCATTGTCAACGGTGAACGTTCGTCAACCACGTAGGATCTCGTGGAAAAGTCTAGGCCTTCCAAGTCAGGAGCTCGTTGTTGACCCGGCGTTGCTGCAAAGTCTTCATCGGTGTCCTCATTCTCATCCTCGAGCTCGTCCTCATCCTCGAGCTCGTCCTCGTCCTCATCGTCTAATCCGTCTGCTTCATAGTCGTAGTCGTCATCTTCTTCCTCTTCCTGGTTCTCAGAGTCGCCGTCTCCCACTCGATTGATTAGGAAAGTCAGGGACCGAGAATGATCTTCGCTATCATTGAAAGGGAGCTTGCTTTTCTCATTGGCCTGAGCTCCATGGCCTTTCTGCACGGGATCATCGCCAGTAAGATCAATGGTTCCAGCACATACGGGACCGACTTTCCGTGCCGGAGCCACGCCGGCCTTTTGAAGTATTGCGATGCTCGTGCCAAGTGTTTCGTCAATCTCGCTGGTCTCATCTTCGTCGTCGGTGGAGTCTGGAACCCTGAAAACCGCGGGTCGCTGCTCTGGACTGTTCAATGGTGAGACGGACAAGGTACTTTGCCAATTTTGTGTGAAGTCAGAATGCCCACCTTTTCAGACCATACTCGAGTTTAACTCTCAATTCGCAAGCGCAGAAGACTTCCTCCTGTCTCTCAATTGTGACGCCGAACTTGAGGATGTCGTTGGAGACGAGCTTCCGCCAAACATGAGCGCCGACGGCTTCAGAATTGACATAGGTTCCATGCAGAGATCCTAGATCCATCACTGCTACGGCCTGTCAAGGTATTAGTATGCATGCAATAAATAAGGAATGGCCATCATGTCCAAAGCCTTCTCAACCGGTTCAGCTCTTCGATTACGACATAGGAGATAAAAAAAAAGACAGTATCAAGCAAAGGGGAAAACAAGACTTGCATTGTCTTTTTGGGAGAACATAAGCTTGGCGTGGTCGCGAGACATGGTCGGAGAATGAAAATAACCATTGTTTGGCCCGGCAGACAGCCTTTCATCCCGCTTCGTGACTCTTCCAAATTCGACTTCGACATGATGCTTGTTCATGAGAAATATTCTTTTGCAGAATCTCTCTTCAATTGAAACCGGGTTGATGACGGTCAATGTGACTTGAACTAAGCAGAGACCTGATGAGTGACATGGAGTCAATGATATTGAGGCTGCTAAGTAACGAACCTTCGTCGCTATACTGCGGCTCTGGAGTCATCTTGGCTAATCTGCTATGGCAGTTTTCTCTGTGAGACAAAGTTTAAAAATCGGCCTGTCCGCCTCGGGAAGATCGAAAGACGTTGTTGATGATGAAACCCAAGGTGATGAATCGTAGGAGTCAAAAGTGTTGCATGAACCCCCAAGAGCGATGACGACATGAGCAGCGGGGTTCTCTGTACCGGACTGGCAGCAATGAGAGGAATCGACTAGGTCGTCGATTTCCGAGCGATCAAAAAGGAATGGAACTGAGAAGAAAACACAAGAAGCTGCAGTCTGTGAGCAGCAAGCGCACAGATGAACCCGAAGATGAAGAGGAGAGAATTCAAGGAAAGAGGCGAAGGATGGATGGAGGGGTAGGGCGAACTCAGATAAGGCTGTTGTGCCTCGGGGGGGATTTTGGGTTTTTATGGGGCTCAACTTGGTTTTGGCAGTGCAGGAAGTGAAGGCGTACGGAGTACGGAGGTACAGACAGATTAGTGGCCTCATATCAATATGTTCTTGCAACTTGATGTCAGGTGGTGCCAGCTGGAGCCAGGTGCTACTGAAGTGACTCACCCGATCGCATCCGGTGGACGCCACCCACCCCGCCAGGCCAGCGACGATTACGACTACGACTTGCTGTTTGTTATCCTGCATCTCTCTCTCCTGCCGGCGTCCTCGTTTCTTTCCACACCGCCTTTCCTTGCCTTTCCCATCCTTCACCATATCAAGGCCATATTCCTACGTATCTGCAGCCGCCAGCCGTTAAGACGGAGCCTTCCTTTGGTCCACGTCAGCCGCCTGAACTTGGATTTCCCGCATCTTTTTCCGATGGACTATAGCACCCGTCACCAAATGTACAGCTACCCGCCATTACCGTCCTGACAGCAGAGAATCTGGCCATCGAAAATACTACCTATTGAAGTTTCGAAAACTTTTTAATTTAGCTTCTACCGCACCCTCACGAGAGTTTAGCTCAGCACCATACGACGCCTGATTCTGTTTCCACGGCGTGTGCAATTCGACTTCACACCCGGATGCTTCCGCGCCCAGTCCCGAAGCTACAGCCGCGACCATGAATGCTCGGGTCAAAGCCCTCAAGGGTGATGGGAAAACCACGTCGAGAAAGGCCATCAAATCCGGTCGCGCTTCTGGCAACATCACCCCCCGCAGTTCTCCGCTGCCTTCGCTTCTGGCATCACCAACTCATTCCGCCGTGCACAGCCGTGTCGCTTCAGATGTGAGCGATAGCGAAGACGATGGCGACTTGGAGTTCGACGACGTCATGTCGAGAAGTGTACACTCCGGAGGCTCGGGTGCAGCTACACCCGACGAAGGTGTCAAGGAGTTTGATGCGCAGTCCCTCATCGACGCGCTGCAGGACAAGAAGCACAACAACATTGACATTCGTCAGCACCTTCTCGAGCTCTACCTACGAGTTCTTCGAAACAAGTACACCACAGAGACCCATTCCTGGCTGGACCCTGCGGCGTCCGCCCTTGCAGACGCATTCCTCAAAGACGCTGATCGCGGCACAACACCAGCAGAGAGGCTTCTCAGCCTTCAGGCTTACTGCCTGACAATAAGCACTACCGATGATTTGGACATGTTCGAAAGTAGCGAGCGAGCACTGAAGCAGATGCTCGTCGACGACGACGACGACGACTGCAAAGTGTACGCCATCTATGCTCTTTGCATGACAGTCCTTTACGCTGGTGGCCTGGAGGAGGCAGCCTTAGAAGTTATGGAGTACCTAGTGGACATTGTCCAGAGTGACGGTGAAAGCATTGAGTCACACGACAATGCTGCGGCAGTCAACGCAGCCATCGTTGGTTGGTCCTTCGTAGCCAGCCACGTCGAGGACTTTTCGGATTACGCCGATGCTGCGATGGATGCGTTCGTGGACCAGCTCGACAGCTCAAACACCGATGTACAATGCCATGCCGGCCAAGCCATTGCGCTTATCTTTGAATCGTCACGTAGCCATGAGCAAGAGACTGGCGAACCGTTTCAATTGCCCTATGATCCCCAAAGACTTATCGGTCGGATAAGCGAGCTCGCTAGAGACAGCAGCAAGTCCATGGCGAGGAAACAGCGGCGTGACCTGCGCGAAGCACTCACTAGCGTTGTCACCTCGCTTGAACGGGGCGTCGGTCCCTATTACTCGACCGCTTTGTACGTGCCCGAAAAGGACACATACGTGCCGCCCTCGCAACGAATCGACGACGGGCAAGCAGAGTACGGGTACAGATGTCGGTTGCGACTTGGAAACCACGTGACAAGAATCGGCTCATGGTCCCTTTACTCGCGGGTGAATATGATGAAGTTGCTGTTCAGAGGGGGACTCCAGTACCATGTATTTGTCAACCCTGTCGTCATGGAGTGTCTGGAAGATGCTCGCTGGGGAGAAGAGAAGCAAGCTGCGGCAGCTGACCATGGAGGAGGAGGAGGCGCTGGCAAATCCTCCAGGACACGCAAGCGATGAGATGCGGATATGTCGGCCGGTATTGATGGTGCTCTGTTTTCGACAGCTTAGTACTGAGTTAACTGGAGGAAATTGTAAAGAACGACAAGAAGATGGTGGCAGCCAAAGCACTGATGGTCACTTGTAGACAATAGAGGAAACTCCATGGTTTAGTTTATGAACCTTTGTATGTTTGTCTCTTACGTACACACCTGTTTCCCATCTTTCCCCTCATCCAATCTTAACTGGTTATATCCAAGTCTCTTGGCTTGACGTGGGCAAGCGAGCTCAGGATTCGAAGAATGTTTGCCGCACTTCTATTCGTCTATCAAAAGGGCATACATTGTCAGCCTCAAAGATGCTGATAAATGCGGCAGCATCCCGAGTATTTTCAAATATGAAAGAACACCTCGGGTGTGGTTCGAAGCTCCTACAGCCGGCCTAAGTTTGGCAGTATGATTTTTCGATTGGGCCAGTACCACGGACTCGAGTCATGAGCGTCCAGATTCGAAATCCGTGTTTGCTCGAGGCGGATGGGATATTACGACAGCGATCTGAATGACGGCGAAAGGCCATGCAAAGGAGGCTTCCAAAGCGCTAGACATGGGGCGGAAATGTAAGGGAAAAGAAAGAGGACACTCAGCACAAGTCCGTTTTTCATGAGGTTTCGGCTCATGAATGGGAGAAGGAAGTCTCACTTTTGAGATGATGGCGGCTAAGTATGTCTTGTATAACTACTTGGTTCTCTCGACTCTCTTTTCGACCTGCTCCTTATTTAAGTGTGCCAGCTGCCCCGGAAAAAGCCCAGTGGCAATTTCAACGCCCTCACGACCGGGCAAGAAGCTGACGGTCAAAGAGATATTTGGCTCCGAGGACACCAAATGCCGCAAGCCAGCATGCAGAGCCGCCCAACGCAATTGGACGAGCCCATTTCTCCGAGGACCAATCTACGGACTCGACTAAGTGCTCAGCAATGAGGGTGCCCAAACCACATACAGCCATCATGACAGCTATGCGCGTCCCAATGTGGCCCATGTCCAGAGAAGTTTGTGCAGCGCACGCACAGGCCAAGGGGAGAACGCCGCCAGACAAAAGACAAAAACAAGTAATGTACGCGGCCAATCCGGTAGAGGTCATCTTGCGCCAGCAGAGAATCTGAATTCCCATAGAGGCAGCCGCAAATGAGAGGATGTTGAATCTGCGACATTTTAGTTGCTTTCCGTCAAACATACAACGGAAAAGACGCACCGCCCAAGGCCATCGCCGAGCCATCCAGCACTGATCTTTCCCAGAGCTGCGCCGCCCAGCGCAATGAGAGGGAGATGCTGTGCGATGCCCGTCTTTGGCTCGGTGTCGACGGCATTTTTCAAAACGATACGGGTAGGCATCGCGAGCCCAATGTTCATGAATAGTACAGAGAAGCTCAGCAAGAGAAGAGTCTTGTCTAATATGGCTACCCTGATGCTTCTCTGACATGGTTGGACTTGGGTGCCGGATGCGTCGTGTCCAGCCACCTCGATTCTCTCTCGCACCAACCCGCAGCCGAAGAGAAGTAGTGGTGTTGAAAAGGCGACGTTGACTTGATGGACCAGTCGTGGTTCCGCCTTGTCGAGGTGATACTTGAGAATCAATGACCACGCGATGGCTCCAACCGCCGAACCAGACTCGGCGATGCCCAGTGCCAAACCTCTGTTGGCGTCAAACCACTCCGATATTGCACTCAGACTTGGGTAGAAGCTATGCTCTTTGTCAGTGATGGCCTCGGCCGCCAGTCTTGATAAAGGGGGCAGACGGTTTCCGCACACTAAAGCTGAACCCACTCCAAAGAAAACCCCCTGCGTAAGCACATAATGCCAAAACTGGCTCGAGTAGATGGTACCAACGAGGGAGGCGAAACAAATTAGGGTTCCCAGATACAGGAGCAAACGAGCCCCAAGCCTATCAAACATGAGTCCCACGGCGATTCCTCCAAAGAGGAAGAGAAGGCCCTGAGAGAAGGTTGTGAGA
The DNA here is from genome assembly GCA_000731825.1 of Hypocrella siamensis. Lineage (NCBI taxonomy): Eukaryota > Fungi > Ascomycota > Sordariomycetes > Hypocreales > Clavicipitaceae > Hypocrella > Hypocrella siamensis. The sequence continues at coordinate 3,468 of JMQE01001703.1, read as the reverse complement.
GGTTGGTGAGAAAGGGCGGAATAGACCGGGCCATAGCACGAACCTGAGTGAGCGCCACCCAAGTCGTGGCCAGCGCATCCATGTCTGGCCCAAGCTCTACGGACTTTCCAATCAGCAGGACGGCAAAATGGGAGCCGTTTATGCCTGGAGGATTAGTCTTGGCATCCGAAGAGTCCGCGCTGGCGGGACCATTATTGAGAAACGTACCGTGGATGACGACAAGGTTGAGGAACCCTCCCAGCACCACGAGCCAGGCCCGAGCGCCGCCATCAGGCACACCGATACGAAGGCCGGAAAGCTTTTCACTACGCTCAATCCTGTCTGAATCGTGAGAAGGCTCTGGCGCCCAGCTGATAGTCCTGGGAGGTATGGCTTTAAGGGGTGAGGCGGAAGAAGATGGGTTGGTATCTGTACTCATGACGACCAACGCGAGGAACCCGTACGCAAGAGATACTCATTCACAGTGCAAATGATGTTGGTGAGATGTAGTCCGCCCTCTGCGACGGCGGAAAGTGAAGCATTTCTATTGCTTGCACCAGGAGTCAGGGAGAGACGCGGTGGAGCTGAGCTCTGCTGTCGCAGAGAAGGGAGGGAAGGTGCAATCACCATGAGGAAGCTGCGTCTGGGTCCGGGACGAATTGGGAGCCTGTTGATCGAGGCCACACATCTCTTCTAGAACCTCTTTTGGAGAGATGATTTTTGGCCTTCGCATCTGCATCTGCACCTGCATCAGCATCCGCATCAGCAGAGCCATGGTGAGTCGCGTGTCGCTTGGTCTGTCGCTTCGTCGTGGCTCTGACCACGAGCAGGTACTGTTCTTGAACAAGATCGTAGATGGAGGATACTGGAACCACCATCGTACTCTGCTGTCATCCACGAACCGCTACGTCAGTAGCGGTGCATCACGACCCGGGCATTTTTACCGAGCCGGATGTCTGGGAACCTCTTCGATAGACCGATGTCTACGTTGATTTGTTTCAGAAGGGCAAGAAACAAACGGAGCAGCTCACTTCCGCCCATTTGACGGCGACAGCCATCGGTGCGTTGGAGAAAAAAAATGGCGCTGATTGTGGTTGCAAGTGTCTTGACGGCTCTATTGCGAGATCACGGGAAAACAGCAGAGGTTTCCTCAACGACTGACTCTTCCAAGTTGAGCTTTGACGAGGTGGACGCACCGTGGCGACCGTGGCGACCGTGGCTTCGTGGCGGCGTGCGTGTGCGGATGAAGAAGTTCTGTTGAACAGCATCTAGCATGAGCCAATACTAGTATGAGCACGTTGTCGACTGGCAACACGACAGCTTCTGTAGTGCCTCACCTGGAGACGAGACCAGATTCAGGTGATTGATCCATCAACCAACGGATTCCATCTGGCCATGAAACATGATGCAGGCGTTTGCCCCCCGGCTGATCCAAGGAGAAAAACGGAACGATCGAATGGCAGGTTCCTACGACGACGGCGAGAATCATCATACACTAGTGCAATGTATTTCATGAGGGCCACATCCAAGACACTTGTAAGGCTGGATTTCATGACATTTCAAGCCGAGCAGCTCCTCCAACTCGACCTTGTCGCTCGCATGTACCTGTTAGAAGCGGCAAGCAGTCTGGAAGAGAAGAAACGCGACATAGGAGAAGCGAGAAGGGATCAAATTGGTCCCCTTTGACGCACGGCCGACGTCGTATTTTTGCCACTTAAACAGTTACAGACAAAATGCGCTGCTTTCCTGGAAAAGCCTGATAGCTTGGCAAGGGTCCTTGTTCGGGTCGCGGGGTGAACCAGGCGCGCGTCCGAGCAGGGATGGACATGCCTTGTGGGTGTTTACCGCTTCACGATAACGTCATTCCAGACATGTACGGCAAAGCACGGCGTCAAGCAAAGGCTTTTTTTTTTCGTTTCTTCTTGGCAACAGAATGAGCGTCCTGATGTCCCTGATGTCCCTACGGGGAAGAAGACCATCCAGCAAGGCAAGGAATGCCAAGTTTACATCCCCCCCCCAGTACTTCAATCTAGTCGCAGCCTTGTATGGCGGCGCACAAAAGAGAGCTCAGCTCAGCGATGTGCTGCGGCTGAAAAGCGCTGTCGTGGTCTCCGCTGAAGGGGATGGAGCGGAAGCTGCGAAATTGCGAGGCGTCCCAGCACATGTTGGGCTCTCGCATGACGGTCTCGATCAGCTGGGCGGCCGCGTGGTCCCGGATCCCCACGACGGGATGGGGCGCGGGCGTGCACTTGATGAGGACCACGTCAAAGTCGCGTCTTGGGGGACCGGAAATGGCCGGAGACATGTTGTCTTTGTTGACGCCCGCAATCAGCTTGAGCCCGTGGTGGATGTGCGTCTTGATGTTGCGCATCATGTCCTGGGCTTCGTCGCCGGAGTCGCCGCCGGAGTCGTCGGTGAGATAGCCGGCTTCTTGGGCGTCGAGGACGCTCGAGGCACTGCTGGAGCTGGTGGAGGAGGAGCCTATCAAGGTTAGGCGCAAGGCACAGCCTGACGAGGACGAGATTTGATGCTCCGTGTCGTCAAGAAGGTGAGAAGCCAGCCTGGTGGCTGGCTCGTGTTGTTCCTCTTGATCGTCGTCGTCTTCTTTTTCCTCTTCTTCTTCTTCCTCGCCGGCTTCTAGTTTCACGACCGCCGAAAGGGTCCGATCCAGCGTGACTCGGACAAAGTCGTCGCGTTCCTCGGCGCTTTCGAAATCAGGAAGTGCCTCGGGGTTGGCAGAGTCAATTATGATGACTTTGCAGACTTGCTCGTCCTGGTCTCTGAGAATATGCGCCATGTACATAGCGACCATGCCGCCCATGGACCAGCCGCCCAGCAGATAAGGTCCCTCGAGCTGAACGTCCCGGATGACCTCGAGGTAGAGCGAGGCGAGGCCCTTGAGGCTGCTGGGATACTTAAATTCACGCCCCCCAGGGCAGTGCAAGGGGCTGGTAATGCCATAGACTGGCCGTTGGCCACCAACGCTCAGAGAATCGAGGTGCAGGAAAGGTAGGGCCAGGCCCGAGATGGCGTGGACGAGGAAAAGAGGCGTCTGGCTCGACCTTTTGTCTCCTTGGATCAACGAGAGCACCTCCATGTTTCACGAATTATCTTGATCGCGGACAAGACTGACGCTGAAGACGAACGTTGCCGAGAAAGTTGACCAGGTGTCTCCAACCGAGGCTTTCTCATAAGCCAAAGTCTCGTCTTTCGTCGGAAGCCCGATCAATGGCTGTGTACAAGCAAACGATTCCTCTTGGTTCAAAATGAGACACTCGACGGGCAGAGAAACGAAACGTGATGCGAGATAAAAAACAATGGTTCTTTCTTTCTTTTCTTCCTTTTCCCCTTTTTCCTTTTTTTTCTTTCGTTTGCAGTTTCCACTTCTCCCGTCCGGAATGAGAGACTCTTTCTGTCTCCGGAAGCGCGATAGACCAGCTAGAGATGAAGACACGAGAGGCAAACAACTGAGGTATGGCTTGGGGGGGG
>JMQE01001702.1:0-13445 GCA_000731825.1 Hypocrella siamensis | reverse complement strand
ACCCCCCCCCAACGAGAGCGTTTCTGGATCAGGATAGGACTGCTTGACTGCGGTGCTAGTGCGTTTTGCAAAGCGGTGGGAAAGAGTGAGGGCGAGTGCGGGCTGTGATGTCGTCGAGTCAGGAACATGATGGCGGGGGGGAAAAGAAGAAACATGCGGGATGTTGATGAATGGCGCTAAAAGTGCTGTGGGGGAAACACGTAATGTATGCGTGTGCCGTACTGTACCTACCGAGCTAGCAGGTACTACATGCGATACCTGGGTACTAGGGTAATTGGATGCAGGTGTTTGGCAAACTTGACAGCAACAGCCTGCGATGCATTGCGCAACAATCTGTTTTCCCCTCGTCAATTTCTCATAATTCATCAGTCTTTTTCTTTCTCTTTAAAGCAAAAAAAAAAAAAAAAAAAAAAAAAAAAAAAAAAAAAAAAAACCAGCACAGGTACGTGGGAAATGCAAGCCAGCGCAAACAAACAAGTTGCACTCGCCCCTCTTCAACAAGGACCACGTCGACGTCACCCACGCAAAAAAAGAAGTACAGACGACGCAGCAAGTCATGACTGACTGACAAATCTGGACCGCCGTTTGAAAAAAAAAACGCCGGCTTCTTTTTTTCTTCCCCTGTTCGCCTCTCACAGTCAAGCGCCGAGCCAGTTGGGCGCAGTTTTTGAAACTCGCCATTCTCGAGGCCAAGAGTCTGGCCAAGTTGGCGGCCTTTGACAGCCAACACTTGCTTGACTGGCTTCGGCGCATTATCTTGTTCGGGACTTTGCTCCTCTGAGCCATGGATCCGGGAACGATCTGACGCCTGGCCCTGGATGCTCTCTCACACACACACATACACTGCCTCGACCCTTCTTTGTCGCATCTACCACCATTCTCCAAGGAGGGAAGCACCTCTCGGGGCAAAACTTGACTACATGGCATCAATCGAAGTGACGTGTGGCAAACCAATCCCAGCATCGTGGGCTGGAAACCAGACAAGACCGTGAGGGAATTTTGGACTTTCTCGACGGTCACGTCACGCGAGCATCGACAAGACTTCGCCACCTACCTAGACAGGTAAGACTTGGACATGACTGAGTGTGGGCTATAATCTCGCTGGGGCCGTTTTGTACAAAAAAAAAGTTGCCACTTGACATCCATTTTTGGTTCATCAACTTTTCAATTTAGACTCTTCTGAAAAAAAAAAAGCAGAGAACCAGAATGGATAATATGATGACGCATACACCCAGATTGCTTGACTCGAAGAGAATGAGGGAAATACTCGCGTCTATCGACAGACTACGCGTGTTGTTGTCATCATCATCGTCGTCTAGGTCAAGTGGCTTCACTTGGTCATGGTGAAACGGCGCCGGCAAAGCGGCCACCCATTGTATTATTTGGCGAAACGTCATGATTAATTCACCGTCGCTTCCCTTTTCTGGACATGGCTTGGGGTGCCGTGGTGGGCATACAGGTTGCCTTAGATACCTAGACTACAACGAAGAGAGACCGAGTCTGATAAGCTGAGTTCCATGATGATAAGCATGACAGGCTGGACAGAGGACACGAGCTACAAGAAAAGCTAAGTGATCACCACAGCAAGGACCTTGTATTTTTTTGGGCCGGCACCTGTTAGGTGACCCGTAGAGGCCTCAATATCATCAGCATCTAAGGGGAGAAATTGCTGAACGGTAACCGTACCTAGACGGTCATGCAGATCCCCCGGGTCTGGAGCCTTGTTAGAGGAACCTTTTCTTTCACATCGGTAGTTGCAAGTGCATAATTTGTATGGTAACCCTACAGCCCTAGTAGTGGGGCTACAACGACACCATCTTCGCCGGACCGACGCCCGTCAGGGGCTCGGTCAGCTCAATCAACCAACCACTGTGCCCGCACCCCGCATCGCTCGAATCGACAGAAACACGCGTGCTGGTCCGGTGCGGGAAGTTGATGAATGGCGCCAACATGGCCGGGGAACCACGCAATTCATCATGCGACGGAGATCAGATATGTCTCGGCGAATATCCTGCCGAATCGCTTCCGCTTCGAGAACTTGAAGCGCTTTGCTTTGCAATACTTCGAAAATGTTCTACAAGAGCGGGAAAAATCTCGTGCTTGGATAGACCAGGTATATCCTGGCGAATATCCCGCCGAATTGTTTCGACAACTTGAAGTATATATAACACCGCTATTACTAGCAGGACGAGAGGCAAGAAGCGATGTCTGCTCAGCAGTGCCTAGGAAGTGCTCTACAGCAGCGGGCAAATCTGGTCCTTGGGTTTGTTCAGCCATAATGACTCAGAATGTTTTCTCCTGTGCACTGTGGGGGATTCGAGGTGGAAGAAATCGCACATACAGCATATACAGCATAAAGGTACATGGTGATAATGTCTGACTTGCGCGCCGCTTAGGTGACGCAAATCAATTCGAAACCATTAGCGAGGCTGAATGCCCTCACCCCTGCGCCCATTCGACAGGATTTCGACCCGACTCGACGCAAAAAAAAAAAAAAAAAAAAAAAAAAAAAAAAAAATTGCCGTCATGTTGCATTCGGTGGGTGGGTGGCCGAAACTTGGACACCATCGCCACTATTCGCGTCGCCGCCTTTCAACGGCGCGACCACGGGGCTCGTCCACAACTCTCGCCTTTGTCTTTCTTCGGCCAATCTTCTCTCTGCACCGACACGCTGCGTCTCAGCGCGCCGACCTCCCCAGGCCGCGGGCACTGACACATATCTTCTGCTCTGCCACGCATTCTGGACAAGAGTCCTCTCATCTCGAGGTGGTGGATAGGTCGGTCGAGCAAGAGAGCAGGCTTGCTTCAAGGTGACCGGCCCCTCAAATCCCAAAGACTCGGAGACGTACAAGCCAGACGCATCGTCTGCTCGTTGACCCTCTCAGCCGCTGTGCCAGGCGTGCCAGGCGTGCAAGTGCATTCCGAGCGGGCCAAACGACACGGCCGAGGTGAATCATCATGCGGCGATGCTCCGCCGGGACCGGGCCCTGACAATGGCAGTTACTCAAGGTACAGTAGCCGTCTTGGACTACCCGACAGAAGCCTTGATCCTGGGGTTACGGCAGAGTCCTTGATCTCTGACTTCTGCCCTTTTTAGCTCCTCCTTCCTCTCACCCCGCATATCTGCCAACGACATCTTGAATTTTGGGTATCAAGTCTGTCATGCGGAATGGTTTGGGAATCACCTCATCCTAGACGGAGCACATTAGAAAAGATGAATAGAAGAAAAGGGAGACAGGGAGAGAGCTAGCCTCAAGTGTCTTGGACCGCGAGGACTTACCATGCCTGCCTCCTGCGCCTTCTTGACCTGCTCCGGCCGCGCGTACGCCGTGACGGCAATGATGGGAATGTGCTGCACAATGGTGCCGTTGCGCTCCAGCTCGCGAATCTTTCTCGTGCATGTCAGGCCGTCCATGACGGGCATTTCCAGGTCCATCAGGATGACCGACACATCGAAGCCATCCGATTCGTGTCCGGCCCAGAACCTCGACTTCTCCAGTAGCTTCAATGCTTCTTGGCCGTGATTGGCTGTGTACGTCTTGTTCCCTCCGCTCATCAGTTGTCGGTTGAGAACCTTTTGGTTGATGAGATTGTCCTCGACGATGAGCACCTTGAATTGCGGTGAGACCACCTGCGACGCCTGCTTGACCAGGCTGTCTGGGCTCGGAAGTGTCCCACCTCGGCCCCCCCCGTCCTGCGTGCCAGTCTTGATCGTCACGTCGGGCCTCGTGTTTGACTTCTTGTCCAGGCCTTCTTCCGTCCTCGGCTCGGCAGGCGCCTGCCTGGTGACTTTTGTGCATTGGACGTAAAAGTAGAAGCTGCTTCCCTTGTTCTCCTCGGACGACACCCCAATCTGCCCGCCTTGCATCTCCACCAGTGTTCTCGATATGAACAGACCGAGACCGGAGCCGCCATATTGGACATGGGTGCGCGGCGTCGCCTGCTGGAAACGCCGAAAGAGGAGCTTCAAATCTTCGTCGTTGATGCCCGAGCCGCTGTCCTGGATCGTAAAATGTAGCAGGATGCGCTGGCCCGCGGCTTGTTCGTCGTCATCGTCGTCATCGTCGTCGTCGTCGTCGTCATCGTCGTCGTCGTCGTCGTCGTCGTCGCCGCCGCCGCCGACGCCGCCGCCGACGCCATTGTTCTGCAAACTCTCGCCAAAGTCGCTCGTTTCGAGATACATTATGCCGTCCTCCTGCAGCTCCGGCAGGCCCGAAAAGGCCTTGATCGTCACCGTAATGGCTCGCTTGTCCTGGCCCTGGGTGAACTTGATTGAATTTGTGATGAAGTTGATCAGAACCTGCGTCAGCCGCGACGGGTCCAGGCTGACCCAGTCCACCGTGCGCTGTTGATAGCTCTCGTCAACCTTCATGGTCAGCTCAATGTCGTGCGCCCTCACTTCGGGCTGGAACATCTTGAGGACCTGCTCCACCACCACCAGCGGCTGCACCTCGACGGGCGTGACGGATACCAGCCGTGAGTCAAGCTTGGACAAGGTCAGAATGTCGTCCACGATGCGCTTCTGATGGCCTGCGCAGAGGCTAATGGTGTTGGTCGCGTCCAGGCAGTTTGCGTGCAGTTTCTTGACCGCGTCCTCCTTGTCGTACTCGGCAAACTCCAACATGTTGCTGCTGATCTGGTCAACACACTGCAAGATGGCCGACAGCGGGTTGCGCATCTCATGGCTGGTGATGTCAATGAAATTCTCCTGCTGCCGTTTCAGCTCGACCGCTTCCTTGCGTCGATCGCTCTGCACCTGTTCGGCACGTTTCTGGATGGAAATGTCGGTGATGCAGCCAAAGATTGATTCCCTCGAGTTGTGATCGTGACTGTCCGGATAGGCACTCATGAGGACCCAAGTCTCCATCAGGCCGTCTCTCACGCGCTGGCTGCATTTGAATCGAAACTCGATCGACATGGTTGACTTTTCCACCAGCATCTTGTCCCAAGCGGCTTGCAATGCTGGCCGGTCCGCGTCCATGACGTTCTGGATCCACGCATGCCTGGTCGAATTCGCAAAATCTTGGAGTCGATTCTGGCGCGAAATCTGCCACCACATGTCATTGCAGTAGCTGAAGCACCCGTCAAAGTCGGCGATGAATATTCCCACCGGTGCGAACTCGGCCAGTCGGCTGAACCTGTACTCGCTCTCCACAGCTTCCTGCGTCCGTAATTGAAGCTGCAGAGACAGATTTTCTCGGTCAATGGCCGCGAGGCGAGCGGCCTTGGCACTCCGACGAACCTCTTCCTCAAACAAAACCACCGATGCCAAAGACGTGGCGAGCTGCCGAGACAGCAGGTGCACAAAAAGCTGATAGTCGCCGTCATAGGGTCGTCTGGGGTTCACGCCGAGCACCACGAATCCTCTCGGATACGACGTTTCGTACCACGCAGAAACAGGATTGATGGGAAACACAACCACGTGCCGGCAGGGGTCGCCGAATCCGCGCCAATCGAGGCCCTCCACGAGGCTTGCTGGCAAGGTGTCATCTTCTTTCGACAGCAGGATTGGCACTCCGCCGGCTGCCACGGACTGTCTCAGATACGGCGCGAAGCCCTCCTGTGAGCGCGAATCCAACGACGCCGGCGACGACGCATGACCCTCGGGCACCCCCAGCGAGCCTTCAAGCGTGAGGGTGTGCGAAAATCCCACGCTTCCAGAGTTGAAAGAGGCTGCATCGCTGTCGTTGTCCTCGCCAACCGAGTAAATGAGGCAGAAAGGCACGTCGGGCTCGTTGTATTCCAAGCCTTTCAACGTCCGCAGCCAGAAATCTTGGAACGTTTTGGCGGCCGCAGTCTTCTCCCCAATCTCACGCAAAGTCAGCAGGCGCCTTTCGTTGACCATCTGCTGCGTAGTTTCGAAGGCGGCGTTGAACAAGCCCATGACCTGGTTTTCGCTACCCAAGAGCGGTACCATGGACCACGAGAAAAATGTCTCCTCCAGGAACCCGTTTCGCGAAATAAAGAGGCGATCATCCCGCTTCATGGTGGATTCCCCGTCACTCCAGGCGCGCATGACGACGGGTTTGATCTCGTCCCAAATCTCGGGCCAGGCTTCCGCATAGGGTTGGCCCATGAGCCGGGGGTGTTTCTTGCCGGCAATCTCGACGTAGGGGGTGTTGTACATTGTGATGAAGTCGGGGCCCCAGTACATGGCAGCTGGGTATGGAGTTCGCATCGTCATGTCGGACGCAGATCTAAGATCCCAACTCCAACGGTCTATAGGGCCCAGGGGAGTTGACGCCCAATCGATGGTCCTCGCAAAGACTTTGTGCTTGTCATATTCTTCGTCAAGGGCAACGCTCGTCCAGTCGGAGTAGACGCGCTCTTTCAGCGGGTGATTCGGTGCCTGCTGTGCAAGGACTGTGGGAGGGAGATCGACCGAGATCGACTGCGAACGCAGGGCACGGGCAGCGACCTGCAGGGGCTTGACGCTGCCGTTTCTGCGGACGATGTTCTCATGAAGGCTGTCGTCCTGTTGTTGGGCGGCGCCATCGGCACTGACGATTCGGAATTCACCTGCCAACGTCACCTGGGACCAATGACGCCCGGCATAGTGCAAGAACGGCACCTCGAGCTCCGAGTCCTGTTTGCAACGAAGAATCCAGTTTCTGAATAGCTCGAAGCCGATGTCTAGCGTTTCGATTTCACGTGGCTCGAGGGAGATTTGACGATATATGTCAGGGGTCGATCGAAGAGAAGGATTGCAATACACGAGTTGCAAACCCGACGACACATCATCTTTTGACGAGGCGGTCAAATTCACAACGAAGGTCGGACGGCGATCAAGCTCAAGCAGGTCAATCAGCTTGAGCTCCTGCAGCGCAGCCGGTACCTGATTGTTCTGAGCGCGGCCCTGCGTCGCGACGAGCGGCTTTGCTGGCAGTACCGGGCGAGTGGTTGTGGCGTCCATCTGGAACGTGTCCAGGTAGTAGGCAGTTCTACCATACACTTTTGACCGATCTAGAAGCGAGCAGCGAATTCATATTGGCTCATGAACGGAAGGGATCCCGGATCAGATCGGTTGGGAGTGAATAGAGATGTGGCGAGAAGAGGAGAAGAGGCGACAGTTGAAAAAAATAAATTAAAATTGAAGGCCATGCAAGGGCAGATCCGCGTGGACAAGGTGTTGCGTTGACCGCGTGTCCTCGTCGTTTATTTGCGGCTGAGGAGATGCTCGTATGCTGGCGAATCGCGCGTTTGGGCGGCGTGCGAAGCCGTAGACTGGCGTCATTCGTGCATGCCGTGTCCATATGGACCTGCGTGCCTTGGTCAGACCGTGCTCCATAAGCCGGAAACAAAATGCATCTAGAGCGGTTTTTGCCAGTGACGAACTCGATTGCAGAGCCAGCCGTCGATCGATCGCAAGGCAGGCCTGCTTACAGTGATGGTGGATGTACGGGGGGGGCGGGCCATGTTTTAGTTTACTCTTCTGGTAGGTTAGTACTTCTCGGTTCACCCTGATGACAAGCGCCCGCCAGGTTCCAATGGCCAAGCTTTTTTAACGGCCAAGCTCAAATGCCAAAATCCCCCAGTCTGTGGATCATACATACATACATACATATGTATATACCTACCTATTGTGCGTCTGTTGTATGACATGGATAACAACATCCCCTTAGAACTATGACCATGATGTTGATGGCAATCGTGACTGCAGGGTACAAAGGGTATCTTTTTGCACTGCGTCTGCATGTCACGTTTGAATACGAGTACAGATTTGTGTTTCCCTTTTGTGCCCAATGGATCCGGTACATGTTTTTTGAGACGAGCGCAGCATCGCGACCGGGGCATGCATCATGCCGTACCCAATGGAGGAACTCCCAAACTCTCTCGCCGTTCGAGGAGCCAAGCTTTTGCCTCTTCGATCCCACCTTCGACATGATCAAACTGCCATGCGACAAGGCCATCAAGTGCACTTTTGAGAAATCTCCCGCTTTTCTGCAAACCAAATAGATCTTGCATCGCGTTCCCATCTAGCAAAGGGCGATGAAGATGAGCATCTTGTAAGTCATGACCCCACACGAAATCGGCAAAGACGGAGGATTCACCCGAGTAGCGACTTCACTAGCGCTGCGTCTATTGATGAGTCGTTGCTGCCAGGCCTCGCTGAAGATTCCGCTTGCCGGTTATAAACGCTAAAGGCCAGCATGACGTACGTGACCTGCGCGGTCCAGGTCGCGCCCCAAGAACAAATGGCCATACCTACGACACTCCGGGAAGGGGATTTTCCCGCTTCAATCCCATTCACAATAGTGATCATCGAATCAAATTTTTTTAGTGCGTTCTCAAAAAGTCTAGACAGCTTGGCGGGGGCCCGGATAGCCATAGTTGCTTCTTCGACCGTCTGTCTGAGCTTGGTGCGTCGGAGTGCCGCAAGCGGCGCGTAGGCAGCCATGATCCAGAGATGCTCTGCATTTATCTCAGATTGGACCATCTTGACTAGGTTGCTGCCGTCATTGAGAAGAAAGCTGAGAATTCAGTAGGCCCTCGGCCGAGGGGCTGGCCATTGTTCCGACAAGGACGGTTCGAGAGATGGACATTCTTCCCATAAGACATTAAGGAGTGTCGAATCAAGCCGGATGAAAACCGGAGAGTAAAGGTTACATTCGAAAAGATGCTGTAAAGCGACAGCTGGATTCGGCCCTTGCATCATTCTGAACAATTCAGTGCCAATCCGGTCGCGCGTAATCATTGTATCGAGTGCTCGCCGTATGTCCTTGTCCTGCATGACGCGCTTAGCCTCAGGGTCGATGGTGAAGCCAAGCTTACTGCCAATCCTTATGAGCCGTAGCTCGCGCAATGGATCATCCATGAAAGTTTGGCGTGGATCAAGTGGCGTCCTCATAAGTTTCGCATCTAGATCTGCGAGGCCTCGGCCAGTGAGATCAACCACCTCCCGCTTCTCAAGATGGAAGAATAGGGCGTTGGCTGTGGCATCGCGGCGAAAGGCATCTTCTTCGGCAGTGCCGAACTCCATCTCAGGGGTTCGACTCAGACCATCATAGACTTCTTTGCGAAGATCGAAGATTCACCAAGTCTACATCCAGGCCGAAGAGCTTGCCGCCAGCTGTCTCGAGCTTCTTGGCCTTGTTGGCGTTTCTTTCTATTATATGGAACCGGGTGAACTTGGCATTAGGGATGCCAGGTCCACCCTTGGCATTAGGGATGCCAAAGTCTACAGTTTTTTGGCGATATCTCTCTTCAATCTCTGGCATAGTGGAGAAATTCTCCAAGGAAATGCCAAATTCCCTGCCTGTCACCTTGCTGAGCGCCAAGTCAAGGTCAGAGGAACGGATGCCGAGCAGGCGATCACGAACCCAGCCGCCCGTGAGCCAGACCTCCAGCCCAGGGAACTGCAGTGCACATTCGAGCACATATTCACGTAAGAGCTGCTCAGCCGGCGGCAGATCAATGGTTGCCCTTCCTGCAGTCATCTCGCATTGATTTGAACCTTGACTTGATCAGATTTGTCATAGGATGGCTGCCCCAATTCAGGAAGAATCACCTGCGTCAATTTTGATTCTCTTCGGCTTGGTCTCAATATTGATTTTGGCGTCGAGGATGAATGTGACCGTTGGCGCAGGTCTCAGCGAAGCAAGCCTCGGCGAATTTCAAAGGCACCTACATGAAAGAAGTCGGTTTGCTGGCTTGATATGTTACCAGAAAGGTGATTGCATTATATGTGCCGCCCAGTCACGTGGACGCGGGCGTCCACTATTGCGGGCAACCTTTGTCCGGGCAAGGTACAACATGCATTCTCCTTTCCACATTGCCCTGTGTTGCAGAGATTCGAGCGACAGAAAATAGCGGATTCGAAGAGAAAAGCGCGACGCTTGATGTGACTCAGCCCTGCACCTGAATAACGGTAGGTCAAACCCGTATGAATATGGCATGCAATGCCGCTCCAAGGAATCAATCAGCCATGGTCCTGTAGTTGCGTAGGCATTGTTAGCCGCGACAATAGATTAAATTTGACTTGCAGACGAATCCGTTGCTTCCACCAGGCCGCCTCCGCATATGCCACCAGGAACCGAATCACGGGCAATATGTCAGCAGCCCACTGCGAAATTGCCCAAGCACTGAATGCCGCATTGTGAGGATGAGTTGCCGATGATTGATGGCCTCTCGGGAAGGAACCCGCCAGCTGCATAACAGCCGTCGCCGTCGCCGTCGCTCTCATCGTCAGTCTGGCGTTTAGGGCCAACTGTCCACCGCCCCTTTGATCGCCCAGTGCGATCAGCAATGGCCAATGACGGTGGGGCGATTGATGATTGCATCGATCTAGTCGTTTGACTGGATGAAGGTGCGGTTGTGGGTGGATCAACTCCCATTTACTCCGTCTTTGATGCAAGAGGGCGTCTTGTCAGTCATGAGTCAATCAATATCAATTGCCGGGTAATTGATATGCAAGCGCAGATGTATGCGAAGGTCCGAGGATGGTCCACGATGGCCCATGATGACCAATGCTGGAGCGCGACTCGCCTCGAAGCTGCACGTCAGAATCTGATGGCGTTGAGCCATTGGAGAGAAGGAGGGAAGAAGGGAGGGAAGAAGCAGAGAGAGTGAGGGGATGGGGGGAGGGGCAGAGAGCAGAAACGGCCGGGGAAGGGTGACAGTGCAGTGGGGGGATGCAGATGCATGCAAAAGCTTAATCTGCCCCGTTGGATTGCCACGCCCTCTACATACCCAGACAGAGGAGAAGGAGGTTTGAAGTCTCTCTTTTAAACGGAGCCAACACGCACGCACGCCTCGACAAATACACACACCCCGGAGCAGTTGCCGCACGCGACACGGAAATGGGAGAGAATTGAAGGGGATAGATGGATGACGATTCTGAGAAGCGAGATTGGTCAAGTCCTCGTCGTCCACCTGACCCCCAAGATTTTCATTTCTTGTCCCACGTTTCCCATTGTACGTCGTCACAAAGGCAAGGTTCGTCTTATCGGTTTGTTTGCAGTCACGGCGTGCCGATGCCATCAGTTTACTCAAGACTCGAGCACTGCATTTTGAGCTTGACCCAAACTGGGAAAACCGGCGCGCCCTATCGAGTGAGTGAGCTGCGCTTCCGACTGAGATTCAGGAGTCCGCTTCCCATGTGAGGAACTTGGGGAGTCGCAGGAGGTGGGGCCATGGTATGCTTGGCACGGGTGGCTTCGACGACGAGGCAAGACTCCTCGGAGGACTGGATTTGGAGGGCATCGTGAAGAGCAAACGCAGTGGAAGCGCCGGGCCGGGCTGGGCTCGGCCGGGCTTGGCTCGAGCAGGCTTGGCACCAGTGAGATTCGGCTGCGGTTTCCCTGCGATTTGGATTTCCCCCGTGGCTATTGATTGATTGATTGTCGGGGTCAAAGACTCAGGATCCGACAAGTGGCAAAAGTGGATTGCATGTGGAAAGCGAACTCCGTCGACGCTGAGCTCAGCCTCCATCGTATTACCCAACTCGGTAAGTCGAGCTTTCCCCAGAATCTGCGGGGTATGGAGCACTGCAGCAAGTGCTACAGTACAGCATTGGATCTCCCTGTTTGTCGAGCACGAGACCAGGCTCGTTCGACCAGGCTCGTCGACGAGGCACACGTCGACACGTCGACCACCTGACAAAAACAGGTTCGGACTCAAACCGCGTCAGCCCCGTCGAGAGCTCAATCACCTCCACCATTGGGACAGATCCAGATCTTCGCTGATCCCTTCAATTGACCTCCGTTTATCGGTCGAGCCAAATCCCCGTGCCGAGTGTCGCTGCTTGCATCGTGAATGAGTGCCGCCGCGCTGTCCATATTCTTATATAAGCCTTTCCGAGACTCCCCTTCTGTACCTTCCTCTTCACCATCGTTCCTTCCTTCCGCTCTTCCGCTCTTCCGCTCTTGCTCTCCTTTCTTTCTACTCTTCTGCCTGCCTGCCTTGTTGCCTTCCTGCCTTCCTGCCTTCTTTCATCCGTCTATCCATTTGATCCACAACATTTATTTGCCTTGGTCGTATTCATCATGTCGACCACAACTTCCCTGACAAACTCGGCCATCGTTGGAACCATCCGTGCCACGGCTGTCTCGACAATGTCGGTACCTCTCAAGCCAACAATGAAGGCGGTTCGGTTTCACGGCCAGCGTGATATTCGGTTTGAAACGGTACATGTTCCCCGTGTCGGTGCCGGCCAGGTCAAGATTGCGCCCAAGTTTTGTGGCATCTGCGGTTCTGACTTGCACGAGTATCTGGGAGGCGCGAATCTGATCCCAAAGGCCGGGCATCCCCATCCCATCACAAAGGAGACGCTGCCACTCACTCTGGGTCACGAATTCTCGGGCATTGTGGAAGAAGTCGGCGAGGGCGTAGAATCAGTCAAGGCCGGAGACCGAGTTTGCGTGCAACCCATCATCTACGACGGCGACTGCCGCTCATGCGTTCGTGGTCTGGTCAACTGCTGCGATCGCAACGGCTTCGTCGGCCTCAGCGGATGGGGTGGGGGCCTCTCTGAAGCCATGGTCGTGCCGGAATCTTGCGTCAAGCAACTGCCCGACAATGTGAGTCTCGAGGAGGGTGCACTCGTTGAGCCCCTTGCTGTTGGCTGGCACGCCGTCGACATTTCTCCTTTCCAGGAGACGGACAGTGTCTTGATCCTTGGCGCCGGCCCAATTGGCCTTGCCGTGGTGCAGGCTCTGGTCGGACGCGGATGCAAGAACATCATTATCAGCGAAGTCAGCACCAAGCGACGAGAGTTTGCCATGCAGTTTGGCGCACACCACACCATCGATCCCATCCACGAGAACGTGGTGGGCCGAGTGGCGGAGCTGACTGGTGGCCGCGGAGCCGACGTTGCTTTCGACGCGGCCGGTGCCCAGGTGGCACTCGACACGGCCTTTGAAGCCCTCAAGGCCAGAGGCACGCTCGTCAATATTGCCGTCTGGGAGAAGAGGGCCAGTCTGGCAATGAACAGTCTTGTTTTCCGCGAGCGATCATACATGGGAGTGTGAGTGAATGCGCACGTTGGACATTGATCATGACGTCGGATTAGCTGACTCTGCGGTGCTACAGAGCCACATACAGTCTGGGCGACTTTGAAGCCGTTTTGGCTGCAATCTCGACAGGTAAGCATGGAGCAAAGTTGACGGTTGCCTTGGGGGGGGGGGGGGGATCGTTACACGAGATGGCTAATTGTGTTCCAATAGGAAAAATCAAGCCTGCCAACATGATTACGAAAAAGATTCCTCTGGACAAGGTGGAGGATGAGGGGTTTCATGCTCTGATTCATGACAAGGAGAACCAGGTCAAGATTCTTGTCGATGTGGGCGCCGGATTCTGATAGGACCAAGCTTGGTGTGTCTGGCCATGTCACGTCTTGTGCAATATTTACGCGCTATGAAGGGGTTGGGGAAACATGGGAAGAGGATTTCATGTACATCAATAGCTGCATCAATAGCAGCAACCTGTAATGGCTTTGGGGGGGGGGG
>JMQE01001701.1:0-114513 GCA_000731825.1 Hypocrella siamensis | reverse complement strand
AAAAAAAAAAAAAAAGGGGGGGGGGGGGCGACGAAGATGAGGCCAAAAACACGACACGGAGGTACATGATCAGCAATCTCAGTTTCTCTCCATCTCTCTTACGGAAATACATCTTCCACCTCGTGAAACAGTCAAGCAAGCCCGTTTTACGGCACACCAGCAGATTAGCGCTCACGTGGAGGATGATTAGAGGGGGAGGGGACACAGGCAACATGGCGATCTTCCGTCCGACTCACCCGGAGAATATCGCCTAGTATCTGACTCTCCTCCCCCCCCCCCCCCCCCCCTTTTGATGATTCTCGATTGGGGCAAGTTTTTGTCTGCGCTCCGATCGTCTTCGAGGCACAGGCGTAAAGTGCAGATTGTCAAAGTATGAGGCACGCTGAGAACGGCAGAATTCTTCATCAAATGTACGCTGTTGCTTACGGTTCATGCCATGCAGCCTCGCCAATCCACTTCAAAGTCCGCATGGGGGTTCATGTCGGCCCGAACAGTTCAGTCCCCAGCACATTTTCTGCTTCTCGGGGGCGCCCGCGTAGTCGGCAAGGGCGCTGGCAAGACTCGCACGTCCGTCTGCTGCATCTGTCGGAAATGCTGATTGCGCCCACGTCCAGGCTCCAAACGATAGGGCAGATCCTCCAGAAAGGAGAAAGGCCGGGGGGGGGGAGGAAGCGCGGGGGTCACGGGGCGGCTACATGTGCCGTTTCCGGAAGCATTGCATGAAGAAAGCATGGGGGAAGCACGAGGCTGCTGATCTCCAGAAGCTTTTTTGCTCTGTCTTTCTACCGTCGGCCGGACAAGTAAAGCCCGAATCCCGTCACTGCAGCTCCAGCTCGGTCGCCATCTGGAAGCAGGGCCAGAATCACGAAATTCCCCCACCAGAAAAAGCGCGGTGCCTGGTAGTGCTGATGTGAGATTCTGCCCAACACACTTCATGTACGGGCAATCACAGTTGCGTACATGCCCCCCCTTGCAGGATTGGGGGCCAAGCGACGAATAGAGATGATTCAGCCCGAAACGGTGACCCTGGCTGCATCTGTGGGGGGCCGCACAAGACATGGACGGTTTCGGGAAAAGCTAGCGATGAGGTTTTGAGGCTAGAGAGAGGAGTGCAGGCTTATCAATCGACTTCTTTTGTTTTGTGCCCAAGACATATCGGGATGAAGTTAGTTCATACCGACGAATCAAACTGGCCTGTGATTCGAGGAGACTACCGGTGGAGGGCAGGTTATCTTATGACCCCTTTTTATGTTGCCCGATGGTGTGTCACGATGCCAATTCGCCTTGTACCTGAAGTGTGCTCCGGCTATAGAACACGAGATAAATTTGTAAGAAGAGTGGCGTGCACGACAGTCATCCTGGTAGATTCCCAAACGGATTTGGCTTCGGGTCCGGCCCGTTCGGCCCTACTCGTGCTCTTGGGCACCGAGTGCCTGACCCCAGGGTCCCGCATTTGGGCAGAGACGAGGAAAAGATGGGGCGCGCACATGCATCACGGCGATCATGTATGTACATGTATCACGAGGCCAGACGTGTTTTACTAGTTCCATTACCTATTCCGCCGCTGAAGAAGATTTGCTTGCGCCCAAACCAGTCGCATTCGGGCCCGGCCCGGCCCCTGGTAAGATGGCGCCAGGGTCGAAAGGGGGGGGGGACGACAAGCTTATCTATAATTGACGCCGTTACATCTCTTTTCGTTGATTGGTCCAACGTTGACGGCCTTTGAGCCTGGCGGAGGAGGAGAGGAGAGTATGACCACTTTTTGGAAAGAAGCACATATTTAGAAGATACGAGGTCGCTGGGTACTCAATGTGTTGGGGGTTTTCATCTTGATTCGCTGGCTACTCGCTGGGGTATCGGACGAGGGAAATATGAAGCTGAGTAGGACTGCTTGTACCCGGCTGCCTCGGATAGGCTGTCAGGCGACGACGGCGAGACTGGCCAGACCAAGGAAGCTGTCCTACATGGGTTTCTGCGCTCAGCTTCATGTAGCTTCCTTGGACATTCCCACAAAGACGTTGCAGCCTCGTCTCAAACAGGGCAGCTTCTTCTCAAAGCATCTCACCAACATACAAATGAGACGAGGCCAGCCTCATCTCGGCAATATGCCTCAGCTGGACCTCGAAATCGAAAAGGCTCCGAGCTTTTTGCGGGCCAGAAATCAATCCGGGCGAGACGACGGGCCAGTTCTGACCAAGACAAGGGCAATCTGACTGCAAATATAAATGGTCAATGCAAGGAAAAGGTGGATGCCGGCGGGCCACCACTTCTTCGAGAGCGTACTATGACCAACAGGGTGTGAGCTAGGACTCGGCTGCGAAGTTACATACGTCATGAAGCAATATCCGATGACTCTGATCAGGCTCAAAGAGGACGAAACACAGAAGCGACCAGAGCAGACTCGGCCTGTATATTTTTTTTCTTTTTAAAACCTGACCACTTCGGGCTCAAGACCAAAAGCAGCCCAATTTGCGGCCGCCGGCAGGCAGAGCGCACGTAGCATCAAGTACCACGCACGCACGCTCGTTCTAGTCTGCCCACGGCCACTGCCACAATCGCGAGCAACTTGTTGCAAGGGGAGGGATGAACGCGCGGGCGCGCGAGCGACGTAGGGCTGAGCGCGCAGCGACAGAAAATCAGCTCGTTACATCGAGGTATATCCGGCGGAGTGATATAGCTGGACCTGCAGGCATTCGTAGTCGGTCCTTTCCGGCGACGCGTAACCCTCCCCCGGCGTGCTGGCCTGGCCAGACACACACACTCTCTCGATCGTGGACCGTACGATGAAAAAATGGGAGACGTCTTACAGAGAGTGACAATGGGCTGGTTTGACTCAGCTGTCGTCATCGGCCGCCGTGTTGCTGCCTTGGCTGAGAGTATCGAGGTGTGTATGTATGTGTGTTTTGTCGGCGACGGCAAGTTTCTGAAATACGACAACCTTGTCGACCGGACTCGGCGGACATTGAATCGTCCGGCTGGAGTCGGGGTATATAAAGGGCTTTTGATGAGACGTCTTCTGTTTCTTTTTGGACGCTGCACAGGGTTTTTGCTTATTCTTTGGCGAGCAGCAGCAGCAGCAGCAGCAGCAACAGGGTGGCGTGGAAATGAAGCCGTCCGTATCAAGCATGCTGGCCAGGCTCTTTTGGCACTCGCTCGTCCTGCTGGGCCTTACGCACGCCTCGTCGTGGCCATGCAGCCGCTCTTCACACCCGGGGCCTGCCAACCCCGGCTTCGAGAACGGCAACCTGGACGGGTGGCACGTCGTTTCGGGAAACGCGTTTGGCGGTTCAGCGGTCCGCACAAACGCAACCTACGGAGATGACCCGCTGCACAACGACGGAAACTACTTTGTCTCGTCGGCGCCGCCTGAGTCTGGAGACAAGGCCACGGGGCAGCTGCAGTCGGGCTCCTTCGTGGCCAGCGCCGATTTGAGCTTCCTTATTGGCGGAGGCTACGACCCGGACAACCTGTACGTTGCTCTGGTGCGTGACGGTGACGACAAGAATGGTGACGAGCTGCTCAAGCAGACGGGTGTCAACGACGACAGCCTGCTGCGCATCGTGTGGGACACGAGCGAGTGGCTGGGCCAGACTGTTCGCGTGGTCGTGCACGACAATAGCACGGAGGGCCACATTCTCTTTGACGACTTGCGCGTCGGGTGCGAGGCGCTCGGGGATGGTGAGGGCCTCACGTTCAAGAGGATCGCGCAGCAGCATCAGCAGCAGCGTCGTCAACTTGACGACGACGACTGCTCCCTGTACGCCGTCGACGCCCTCCGGCCTCAGTTCCACTACACCCCTTACCAGGGATGGATCAACGACCCGTCCGGCCTCATCGAGTGGAAGGGCCGGCACCACCTCTTCAGCCAGTTCCACCAGGACGCTCCCGTCTTTGGGCCAATGTCGTGGTCTCACGCCGAGAGCACCGACGCCGTCCACTGGCGCAACCTGCCGCCCGCTCTGGTCCCCCCGCCCATGACGGACCCGCGCGACGGCTCGGGCCGCTTCACCGGCTGCGCAGTGCACGGCAACGACGACAACATTACGCTCATCTTTACCGACTACACCGACGTGGCCGTGCATCCTGGGGCCGTGCGCGAAGTCGTCGCCTCGGCCTCGTCGACTGATGGCGTCTCCTTCCCGCTCAACCCACACAATCCCATCATTGGTGGTCCGCCGGCGGGTTCGTCGCCCGAGACGTTTCGCGATCCCAAGGTGTTTCGCGACGACGAAGCGCACGATGCGTACCCTTGGAAAATGGTGCTTGGGTCGAGCTCGCCCGACGCCGGCAAGGTCCTCCTGTACGGCTCCTCCTCCGCCGACCTCGGCTCCTGGACCACCCTGGGCGCCGTGTACAGGGGCGACGGCTCAACTGGCGCCACGTTTGAGTGTCCCAACCTGTTTCCCCTGCAGGATAGATGGGTCCTGCTGTACGGTGGCATCAACTCGACCGGCTTCTGGGAGACGGGCACCTTCAACGGGACCGTCTTCGTCAGCGACAAGCGCGGCCGTCTGGATCACGGCACCGCCAGCTACGCCGCCCAGTGGTACAAGGACGCCCGCGGGCGCGACCTGGTCATCGCCTGGATGGGCAACTGGATCACGACCAAGTGGGCTAGCCGGGCCAACGGCTGGGCCGGCCAGCAGTCGCTCACGAGGGACATGTTTCTCCTCCCCGACGGGTCGCTGGGGTTCCGGCCCGTCGCCGAGCTCGACACGCTCGCCGAAGATGGCTGGCAGCACCTGGGCCCGAGGACGCTGACCGCCGACAACGGCGACATTCATCTCGCGGCCAGCGACACCCTCCGTGTCAAGCTGTCCCTCGACCTCGCACGCACCACGGCCTCGCTCGTCACCCTCTCCCTCGCCCAGTCGTCGGCCGAATCCGCCCTCGTCACCTACGAGCCCGCCACGCGCACCTTGTCCGTCGACACGAGGAGCGCCGGATACGCCCAGTCGGGCGTGTACTCGGTCGTCGTGGCCGCCGCGCAAGACGGCAAGCTCCACCTCGACATCTTCATTGACCGGTCGAGCGTCGAGGTCTTTACCGGTGACGGCCTGGTCATTTCCGCCATTGTCTGGGCGCGGTACCAGGAGTCCAATAATGTCGAGCTGCGGGCTCGAGGTGGCGAGGCCGCGTTTGAGCGCATTTCCGTCGCTCGTCTCGCGTCTAGCTGGTGCTGAGTTTTGAGTGCCCAAGACTTTTTTTTTTCCTTCTCCTGAGGCTGATTCGCGGCTTGACAGAAATGTTTTGAAAACTGCTGTGCTTGTTCTGTTTAGATTTTCTCATGTTGAATATTGTTTGTTCGTTGAGAATTTGGTTACTTCACCACTGTAAAATTCTAAATACTATGTTAGTTTCCTTGTCGTTGAGAACAGTACTCGTCTGCGCACGATGGCGTCCCGTTCATTTCTCAGAGGAAGGCTTGGCGATGAACGCTGTCGTGCAAGGCTCTACAGTGCCAACATGGAATGATGTTGACGCCTTCCATGAGGGTTACACGGTACTTGCGCCTAGGCAACGACACGTCTGTCGCATTGACGTTATTTGCACTTATTCGTCCTTTTACAATATCGACATGTGATGACGGCATATTTCTTCCAACGCGCAGCGCTGCAGTCGGAATGGTGACAACAGCAACGTGAAGACGGATTTCTTTTCTTTTCTGCTTTTTCTTCTCTTCTCTTCTTTCTTTTTCCTTTTTCCTTGTTTTTCTTTCTATAATCGTAATTTTACTTTTCGTGACTCGAGCACTTCATCGCAGAGCGACTATTTGATCCAGACAATGGATCGGAACGTACTTTCTTGACTCGACGTTTCTTAGAGTAGCACAGACCCCTCGCGACACTGATGGATCGAAAAAGTCGCTCCTCTCAACCTGCCAGCTGGACAAGGAGGGGCACCGTCGTATTCTTTGCCTTAGTTTTTCTGATGATTAGAATTTTTCTGTCGTCGCCATATCAACGACTCAGTCACACTAGGCACATTCCCAAAGGGACAGTGTTGTCCATTGTTGAGTTTTGCCGAATAATATAACCGAGTAATCTATCCACCATTCACTACTGTTCCAAACCAGATTTTTTCCATTCTCAACCCAAGCCCGGTCAAGCGAGACCGTTTACCTGCGCTCACGTCGGATTCAATTTTGCGCTTCAATCTTGCGCATGATCAAGGCCGAAGAATGGCGTCGGCTTGACGAATGCCGCACAAACGTGGTATTTTACGCTGTTGATTGTCATGAATCGTCTTGGGATGGGCTGCAGCCGCCAGCTCCTCGCATTCATCACTAACCCGACTCGTATGCTCTCGGTGGCTGTTGACGTGGGTTAAACGGTGCTTCGAGCCTGATAGCAGTCGCGCCGTTCATCCGAAATGCTGGGGCGAATAAATGGATCTACTCGCCAGATTGGCAGTGCCTCCCGAGAGAGGGCAAGTGCGGTGATGCAGAGCCATTCTCGACAGGGGTTTTCTGATTTTGCATATTCCGATTAAGTAGCCAAGGAGGCTTAGGGGGTACTAGCTACCACATCTATCCTCCAGGGACGCGTACGACACAAGGAGTACACAGCTACCCTGAAAGAGTAAAGGAGCGCATTACTCACCACTCACGATTTAAGACGAAAGGCTGAAAGTCGAGCGCTGAGCCCCTTTTGGGAGGGGGGGGGTTTCCCTCGTCCTTTTTTTATGTGTGGATAGTCTAGTCACAGTCTTGACTGATATGGTCTAGTATACGCCCTTGCTGTTGACTAGGTTTCCTCCTTGTTCTTTTCTTGGTGTAAATACGCACACGAGTCTCTCTTGGCTGCTCTCTGTTGCGCCACCTTTGGTAATGACTCGTATAGGATGGCCTGCTGCCCTGGCGGTCTGGCTGCTCCTGGCAGCAACATCAACCTGGGCCGCTCTAGACGCCGCCGCGGGCATTGTTGGCGGCGCCCTCAATTTGGAATGTAAGGGACCAGCCGGATCTGCGAGTCTGTCGCCCGGTCTGTGACGGAAATGTGCTCGACACTGAGGGAGTCAGGGGCTTGGGCGGCCGTGAAAAGGCCTTGTTTCTGTGTCTGATTCTGCGGTCTCGTTTTAGCATATTGATCTCCTATTTTTTTTTTTGAAGAATCTCAAATAAATCGTGTATTTACGCTCTCCATCCAAGGAGAAATGATGAGGATTATGAGAGCTAACAAGGTTCAATTTATTGGCCTCGTTTTAGCCGTGGACAACTCTTGCACTTAGTGTCAGGCTTGAAACCTACAAGACTGATCATTTTTTTAAGCGAAAACTGCTTCAGAAACGCAAATTGCTTGATTCATGCTTCAGCCTCGAGTCTCGTCTATGAATGGTTCTTTTCTTCGAGCGTGTAACTGTGACACTAGATTAGCTGCGACGCACCTTAACGCAGGGCGTGCGGCCTCCATTTGTTCGTCTGTTGTCCACTAGTCTCAGCGATGTAAATGGCGTCATCCCTCGAGCTGTAGAGCAAAATTGTGTTGAGCAAAACTCATCTCCAAGTCGCCAAGTAGGTCAACAGCAGAGGCGAGCCGAGGATGTCTATGCGGAGCCGTGCAACGTTTTCCGTTCCATTCCTCGTGGCCCGAGAAATAATGCGCGCTGTCGGTCACGTGCAAAGCGCACTAGTAGTGTGCATCAAGGTAAGAAACTCCTGTATCACGGGCAAACAAACTGGTGAAAGAGTCGCCATATCCAACAAGATGCAGAAATTTACGAACAAATCATCCATCATTCCTGTCCAAGCGCAACAGTCCAAGATTGCTGGTAATGAAACTCAGTGGAGAAACAAAAAGGCAAAATCGTTGTTTACCACCAGACTTTGTCATGTTCATGGTTCGCATCGCCCCTGCATCTATTGGGGTGGGGGCGAAGGCTCTTGGCAAAACTTTTACCCCTAAATCTTGCTCTTCTCGCTCTCCCAAGGCAGGCCGGGGGCGATTCGGGAAATACTTGCACGCCATCCCATGCGAGGGAGTGGTCTCTGACAGAAATGCAGAGCTCACGGTGAACCAGAACACGAGCAAAGGATCGAACCTAGATTGCTCCTGATCTGAGGGAGTGGAATGTTTGGTATGTTGCTGCCGAATCGTGCAAAAGGCCGGCTTGCGTAGCCGTAGGTGAGAAGTTTGCAAAGCTCTAATTTGACTGGGGGAATCATGGCGTGCTACTAGCCAAGGGAGAAAGACGAAGAGCAGAGAGTCAACTTCTGCCGCTGCAGACAACTTTCAGCATCCTCCTGATCCTGCAATGAAACGGCCCTTGATCCTCCTTCTTGAAAATTCAAGTTTGCGAACCTAATTAATAAATAGTCTTTTCTTTTTATCTCTGTATTTGTCCATCTTTTTTTCTTTCTCTTTTCTTTTAGCTCTCTTCTTTTCGTACTTACCTTCAGCTCATTAGTCGGGTTCTTCCTTATTTAAAAAAGCAGGAAATAGCGGACAGAGATTGCGGATTTTAATAACGAATATGGATCAGTTATTATATGAATAATAGAGAACTGATTGCCGAAAAGGGCTAACGCGAACCAGGCAAGGGACAAGTGTCCTTTGCCAGCTGAGTAAGGAGCACTGGCCATTTATCGTTTTCTGCCAAGACCAAGGAATTAAGCGTTCAAGACGGCAGCCGCGCCCACGTGGCCAAGGCATGAAACACTAGCCTCTCCTCGTCACTGCCAGATGGAACCCAGAGATGGCTGCTAGACCAGAAAAAGGCGGCGGATGCCAGGTATTTGCAGGCTTATCTGGAGTGCTGACTCGTGCGCAACACACACGTGGCTTGGACTTGCCAAGCAATGACTCGGCAGAGAAGCGAGGCACCGGCGGGCACCGGCGCCATGTTCGACTGATTCAGCTGCAGGTCGTGACCATCTCATAGCGGTAAGCGTTCCAAGGCTGAAACGACGGCCGCGCGCCGTGACTTGAATCTGCACTGGGCAGTAGAGAGCTGAGATGCGACTATTATAACCGGATCAACTAGACGAGAAAGCCAGCGACCCTAGCTGGGGTCTGACTGATTCGAGTCTGGGCCTGTTCTTTAGGATTTGTCCAGCATGACTAATAGGCGAGCGTTATCGACAGGTTAAGAGGGCATCATGGAATGTCTAGAGCGGCACTGAGGTCAAAACAAGGCTTTTGTGGGGGAATAAGGCTGTACGTGCGCTGAGGAGAGGACCTCGTCATGTAGTAACTTATTGACTTTTTTTCCATAATTTTTTTCTATTTTCTACTTTTCTTTTTTTTCTTTTTTTTTTTTCCGGTTATACCATGTAAGCAGCATTAACGTGCGTGTGTGCGCTACTGATACATTCAGCAACTGCACGCAAAAACAAGGTTACACAGTGGGGCACGACGGGCGGCGATCAGGATGAATTAAAAAGGGGTCAAATTTACGAGGTAATGGGTTGGGTTTCCTAATTTTCTGGGCCATTCACGTTCGCGCGGCTGTTCTCGATTGATTAGGGCCCAGTCGTTCGGTTCCTTTTAGTGCCCGAACCGCCCCAGGCCACGCCACGTGTAAATTCCTTCCAGGGTCCCGGATCTTTTCTTCCGCGCCGCATACGAGACCCGCACATTAAATCATTACCAAATCAACGGTCGCCAGCTAAATACAGCACAAGTACAGAACGTACTCAACGTGGTTCCGCTGGCGCGCGCATGCATAACTCTGCAGATAGACCCCTAACCCACTGTGCAGCGTGCATAATTTGTCTGGCCTCACTATCAGCTGGCCTGTTGTTGTAATGGCGCCGGCGTGTCATTTTTATTTTTATTTTTCTCTTCCTGTCTTGAATGGATGGGCGTGGCAAAGCTTTAAGGACGGCCACACGACCGGGGGGCCCGACAAAGCATGATTTTCTTTAGTTTTCAGTAAGATGGCAGCTGATTCAGGGCGCCTGGGCTGCTGCGGCGCCGGTGTGTCATTTCTAAAAAAAAATTTTCCCGTCTGGAATGAATGGGCATGGCAAAGCCTCAAGGGATACATGACATGGGCCAAGTGAAGCATGATTTCTTAATCATTAGAAAGAAGACAGCTGATTCAGGGCAAATGAGCTGCTGGCTGGTCTCGAAAGAAGGGATGAAGTCAGTCGGCATTTAAAAAGCAAGGACATGCCCGGACCAGATCGGACCATCCCAGAGTTGAGACGAACAAGATTCAGATCTCAGACGACATTTTTAAAGTCATTGGCAAATTTGGCAAAAAAATAAACATGTTGGTTCATGAGCTTGTACTGTTCCTTGTCCTGGCCTTCGCTCCTCTGTCGAGTGCGTTGGCCCAGGCGCCCGAGCATGCTCTCAGCAAGAGAGCGCTGGTGAGACAAATGGGCAATGATCAACGAATCCCCCAAAGTATCAGATTCAAAGAGGCCACCTGGACGCGAGACGAGATTCTCGCCGCCATCGGAGGCGCGCACCGACACGATTTCAGAAATGAGGGCATTGGGGGCAAACCAGTCTTTCAGAGCCCCGAGATCACGGCCGGCGCTAAACTCTCCTCGGTTGACCTAGCCAAGGGTATGTTGGTCCTTTTTTTTCTTTAAGTTATTTGTTTTCATTCGTCCTGAACTCGACAACGGAAGGGGGGTAGGCGTGAAGCAGACTGTACTGACAAAAAGATGCGTAGTAAACGGTAGAATGCAGCTTAACAAGAACGGGTTTCGAGGAAACCCGGGCCCATGGCGAGTCATTGTTTCGGGCAAAAACAACAACTTCATCGGCATCATCTACCATACGGACCCAAGAAACTTCAGGGCCGAATATGACGTCGACGAGCGGGTCCGTCAGGGCAGGACACTCAAGGGCAGCGAAGGGGGTAGGCTGCCTGAGAAGATAGACATTGGGGACGGCTTTGAGTTGAGTCGGAAGGATATTGCCGAGACCCTCGAGGCGCCGGGCAAAGGTGATAAAGTTGGTAACTTGTGGAGGAAGAAGTTTACCATTACCAAAAATGGTAAGGCTGGCTGGCAGGCTTTCCCCTGACACCCCCCGCCCCCCTTATTTTTTATGCCGTTTTTGTACCCGTCTAAGAAGAAAAGGGCGGGGGCAACGAGCATTTCGTGCCCCTGCGCCGGGAAGGTGAATACATGACCCTATGTACTGACAAGTGCGCGCCGCTGTAGGAGCTAGAAAAGTCGTCGGCATCGTGTTTGATAAAAACACGGTCCACAGCATCGTCGACATGAGGGACGAGCAGAACCCCCCGTTGATCATGAACTGTAGACGAGATACCGGCAACGCGTGCACCAAGGGTTCGTCGTCGGATGAGGACGTTGTCATTGCTGACAAGGGAGAGAGAGAGAGCAAGGGCTTCGAGTCGGATGCGCCCAATGAGGGGGGAGAACAAGCCGACGATGCCAACGTCAGCCCGGGCGAGGACGAAAAGGAAGCAAGCAGGCTTGAGAGCGAGCCAGGGCACACGGGGGAGGAGGCGGCACCCCCATCGGGGGCGAAACCCAAAGGTCAACATGTGCAAAAGGTTGCGACCAAGGAGGTGGCGCCTGTCGTGGAAGACCTCTCGGCCAAGGAGTTTGGCGAGCTCGTGACGCAGTACAAGGTCTCGAGCTTTGTCGAAAAGGACCTCCACATGGCGCTGCCCAAGTTCCGCACCGAAGTGCTCCAGTACAAGGCCATTGACGCGGCGAGTCGCAGCCTACGCCCTCCAACGTCGTTTGGCCAGGTCTTCTTCAACTCGGCCGGCAAGTCCTTCCGGGACCTTGAGCGGAACTTCCAGCGGAGCCTCGCGACCATCACCTGGGCCTTTTATGCCAAAGGCCTGTACGACGCCATGCAGCCCAACGTGAGCACGACGGACCGGATTGCGGCCGTGTCGGCCATTGTACCTGTGCTTGGGTGCGCCACCGACGCCTACGCCCGGAGCGAGAAGCAGGAGCTCAGCGGGTTCGACTGGGTCGACGTCTGGATGTGCGAGTTTGGCGACGGCTTGATCCTCGCCGGGCAAATCGGCAACAGCCCTCACGCCGCGGCTCTGGGTGTTACCGTCCACATTGCCCGCTTTGTCATTGATGTGATCCGTCAGCTCCCCTCGCTGTTAGGCGGCCCAAGTCCCAAGGTATTGCGGAATGCCAAGGCCTCCCGCGACGACGCCTTGACCCGCTTCCTCCACGAGCACCACTTCCGGAATTTGACGTCGGACGGGGTCGGCGCCTGGTTCAAGCAGACGCTGGCCAACGACGCCCTGGCCTTTTTGTCCGAGGGCGCCCAGATCCGCGCCGTCGTCAAGGCCATCGAGCAGACCGCACGCAACAAGACCACCGACGCCGAAGAGACAAAGCAGCTCACCACCTTCTTCGCCGGCCACGTCGCCAACGCCACCGCCAACATGCACGAAAGTCTGCTCCGTACCCTTCGCAAGACACTCGTCCAGGCCGTCAACGACATCCGACACGCCGATCAGAACATCTCCATAAAGGCCATTGCTGATCAGTGCAATGACAGGTTCATCAAGGTCATGCTCAAAAAATTCGATGACCGGATCCAAGAAGACGTCCGCAACTCGCCCATTCCCCTGCCCAACATCCTCTCCATCGCCTACCTGCTCGGCCAGTCCATGGCCAGGCCAGGCCAGCAGCAGCAGCAGCAGCAGGAACAAATGCCCACCAAGGCCCTGGCCATCCGCGCCGCCCAGCAGCAGCAGAAGCAGAAGCAGCAGCCGCAGCAGCACCACAAGGGCATGAGCTCCTCTTCCTCCACAGACCTGGACCACCTGGTAGACATGGTCCTCAACGTCACCGACATCCTGCACAAGCATAGCGACAAGCCAAGCGACCCTCGTGCCGCGAGCGTCAAGCACACCCACGCTCTCATCTCCTTCCTCCACGGCCACGTCGGCGAAAGCGACAAGCCCCAAGCCGATTCTACGCCCGAGGAAATCCAGATCCTGACGGCCATGAGCATCGGCAGAAACCTCCGCGCCTACGTGCCCAGCAACAGCACCAACCTGACCCTTGTGCCTGACGAGGTCAAGAAGAATCCCAGCAGCGCCGTGGCGTCTATTCTTGCCATGGAGGAGCGCCATGTCCAGGCCAGTCTGAAGAATTAGCTTGAGACTTCAGTATTTGCTTTTCCTATAGAATTTGGTTTTTTGATACCCAAAAGATACTATGATCTTTATTCGCATATTTCTCTAGACCCGTTGTTCCGCGTTTTTGTCGCTTGGACCAAAGACGCGATGTATTTTTTTTTAAAAAATTTCTAGACCCATCGCTCCGCCTTGTGACGCATTGCCTGAACATGAGTCCGCATCCGCAGGGTGTCGTAGATGGTGCATGAAAATTCGTTACTAGTATACCTCACGTGCCGCTTATCACATCGCCTCAAATTCACAAACAAGGATTTATAAAAAGAGAAGAAAAACTTGTCTCTCTAGAATCGAATCTTTTTGTCTGACAAGTAGTGGCTTGCTGCTATGGTGAGAGGCATCTCTACTTTTTTCATTGTAAGTGTAAAATCTTGAATAGAATGGCACTCTAGATTGGTTTTATAAAGAAAAAGACTTTTCCAAATATTACAGCAAAAAGTGGCTCGCTTGAAAATAACGGCAACCTCGCACCCCGTACCTTTCCCTCTAATGCATGCTGAGAATGGGCACTGGCCCCTCGAGTTGCTCGCAAATGAGCCAGGCAACGGCTACCTACCATGAGGAGCATTCATACGGCGTCACCAATAGAATGTCTTGCAATTGATTCGTAGTATTTTTTCTTTGCTGATTGAGGCGTTTTGTTGCGGCGGACACGGGCAAATGAAACGCGACGACTTGTCTTGAGTTGCTGCCGTGTTTCTAGGCTCTGGACGTGAGGCAGTGAATGAAACACTCTGCGTTACTTGGTCTTAGTCATTTTCAAACGGTAAGAATTAATGAAGTCTTCGTCTTGAAGCTAGGCTTCATCTTTTCTTTTCAAGCTTCTTTTCTTCTCAATCATGTTAATATAGACAAAATCATCTGCAGGCTTGTGTTTTATCTGCTGAATTTCAAGATGTTCTACTGTTTACGAATAATGGCCTTGTATGACTTTTTTTTCGCCCTCATTCTACTGCTCTTTCCTAGTTCCGACTTCGTGTTAGATTATATAACTAGTTCGTGCAACATTATAGAGAAACACGGTTGGCAAAAAGACTTTTGTATTCAAGCATGCCCAGGGCCGTGCGTTGGATTCAGTCAGATTCTTCAATTCATCGGGCGGCTTTTCCTGTGACCACGCAACCATCTCTGCTGCCTTGATTTTCTACCCTACGTAATGAAGCTTGCTCGTCTTACGGAAACCTACCATCCGTTGCCAACTACTACAAACAATCAGCCAGCGGGAGACGGACACGACATGACCCAGGGACAGGTGGAGATTGCCTCAGGCTAGCCATAGAGCTCCAGAATTTAATGTATCGATTGAGGGGTCTGTGTTTTACTAGATGAGAGGGCAGAGACTAATCCCACCTCGAATTTGGCAACAAGTTACTTTTCAGATTAGTGCTTTACCTTATAAAATCCCATGATAATAATCCTAGCAGTGGATTCGATATTAAATCACAAACGGCTTAGCAGCGCCAAATGCAGCAATCGCGCATCTGCACCCGGTGAAGAGCAAATGATAATTAGAGAAACACCATCACCTAGCACGCATGCAAACTTTCATGCCGCGTCAAAGTCTACTCACCAATAATTCCAATTCTCGGGCCTTCAAGACGTCCCTGACACAAATAAAGCATCTAGTCTGGATTCTCGTAAGAGACGGACAAAAGGAGAGCAAAGCCGCCTGTTCAGATTGCACCCATCTTCGAGTCGCATCAAAGAAGAATGGAAGTTGCTTTTGGGAAGGGGGCAACGCAAAGAGAACGTCCCGTAAAGTCCAGTGTCACGCGACGTACACCTCGATAAAAAAGAGATGAAGGGTGCCTGGTCTGCATGGCTCGCGTATTACAGTCGACGGTTGATTCCAAAGTAGTCTCTGCATGCTGCACATTGTTATTTCTTTTGTTTATGATTTGTAAAAAAAAAAAATAAAAAAAATAAAAAAAAAAAGAAGCCGTGGCACAGCGTATATGTCTTGATCCATCTCTTTTATCGCATCGCAGCTTGTTCTGGTAGATGAAAGAAAAGCGCTATTGGTTAGTTTTGCGCAGTCTTTTCTCTTATCCATCATCCCTCTTCTCCTCCATTTCCATTTTTTTTTCCAGCAGGTTATCTTATAGGCGTTCATCACCATTGGTAGCGCAGGACTTTGACAGTTCCCTTGGTCACCGCCTGCATACTTGTCGTTTGCCCTCCCGCTTGTTGTGCTTCGTGCTTCTTGATGTCTGTTCCATTCCGGATCGTGCAGTCTTTGAGCCCGACACTTGATATGAGGCGTGATCCAACCAAGCACGTCTATTTCTCATTGCTGCCACGATGCACACGTTCGCAACGAATTGCGCTTTCTCACTCCAAAAAAACGGGAAATGACTCGTGGACTTGGCATTTTGTTTTGCTGAATAGGATGCTCAAATCGTATCTAGAGCCTAGAGAATGCGCGTCACGGGGATGGCTGCGCAGAATTGAGACCAGACTGCCTTAGTAAAGGCCAGTCTTTGTGCTTGAAATGGGTACTTTGCCCGCCAAGACGACAAGCTGGCTGGACATTAAGCTCCGATACTCTTTTTTTTTTTTAATTTCTCTCGACCTTGGCGTGCATGGAAAGGCGCACCACGTGGAATGGGCCCAACCAGTCCCCGCCAAGTCCGGTCCACGCGGCGGATTGCAGCAAAGAACAATCAATCAGTGCATTGAAATACAACATCAAATGAAAACCAGTATATGAGCATCTCAATGAGAATACTAGTCATGGTGAAGGGGGACCAGTCGGCGGTGTGTGTGTCGCTTTTTGACGCGACAAAGCGTGCGCTTGGGGGGGGCCGGCGGAGGACCAGGAAGGGGCCAATGAGATGATGGAAAGAGACATTACAAGGTTGACATTAGAACCTTACCCCCGCCTGACGCGTAATCGCCCTCGATCTGTGCCGTCTACGCCAAGTCGCGCCACGGCACTTGGGACACGTTGGCCCTGTCAGTGCAGGGTGTCTGGGTCCGGCCCGGCACATGGCGCTGGTGTTTGCGCGGGCGCATGCGTCGAGCGAGTCATTGATTCGTCTTTGCCAAGCCCGCGCCGGAATCCATCAAACTGATTTCCGGTTCTAGCGCGAGATTGAGAGCACAGCCAACCGAAACCACTATCGGCTGGGGGAGGGTGGAGCCAACTTGTGGCTGTGCCTTGCATCCCGCACAGACACATGCACACCAATGCACATATATGTACCTAGGTACCTATTTGTGCACGCATACTCCATACATACAGACAGTACGTACGGAACAGTACTGTGCATGAGCATCGCGCCAGCTCGCACATAGTGGGTCGCTGGCATTTCCGAGCTTTCTGTCCAGGACAGTCAAGCAGCGTTTTGGCCCGGAACGTTTGCTCCTCAAAGTGTCACTGGCTGGCTGGTCGACGCCCATTGCTATTGTGGCACAGTTTGATGGCCGCTTAATCCAGCGGATACTTCGTTGGGAAATCTACATCATCATGACGCCCTACGTGACGCTCTTTGCACTACACGACGACAACAAGAAATTTTAAAAAAATAAAAAAAAGACGCTAACATCAAGGTGATTATTACACCAAAAAACTTCCTATTGCCCACATCTTGCCATCCCGCGACCACGTCAATACCCTTGCTGAGTGCATCGCCGGAATGGGTCTCGCTTTCGTCTGGCTGTTCCATCGTGACCCGCCTCAAAGGTGATGGATGCCTCCATTACAGGGGCGGGTGCTACTCAGGGCACATACGTACATAGGTGCCTAGGTGCCTACTAGTAAGCACCCATCCGCACGCATGCACAATCTTATGGACGACGAAGGAATCTACCTTTGTATCGGGCATCTGTCAGTTGACACCGTCAGTCGCTCACTGTTTCTTGACGAGATGCATCATTCCAGCATGTTCGGAGCGAGAGCCGGCCATGTACTGGGTCCTTCCAGCAGAGAGGGAGTGATGTGGCGGGCCCAGAAGCTTCTAGAAGCTCAAGGTGAGATCGGCCAAGCGTGCATACATGCATTGTCAGAATCATCCCGGGGTATGCATGGAATCTAATGTCAAGTGGTCAAGTCTGTGGTGAGTGTAACGTTCAGCTTGAGCAAGCAGTTCATGCGCCAAGAAATCTCCACCCGCTCAGCCTAGCTATAGCGACTGTGATGGAGCTGTGGAAATCGAACACGCATGACGTTGTGATTCATAATTAATAATCGCCGAGGTTAAAGCAAGGCGTGCATCGTGAGCTTTGTCAATTAAATACATGATGCGCCAAGATGCCCGCCTAGCAATGTCGGGTTGTCGGGTTGTCGGGATGCACAGCCCCTCTTGGCCTCAAGAGACGGTGAGAAAAGTTTTTTTTTCGTCTTTGAGAAGTACGCGACAGGCTTCCATTCGAAACCGTTCGACTAGTTGATTATTTCCCAACTATATATATCCCACGACATTCCTCTGGCTGCCCATCGACATCCATAGTTCCGTAACTCCTTCGTTCTTCATTCCATTCATCCCCTGCAGACCACCTTTCAAAACTGCGCTCTGCTGCTGCTACTCGATTCACCATGAAGTACGCCTTCGTTCTCGCTGCCGCCGCGGCCAGCCTCGTCTCGGCCCTGCCTCAACAGGCCGGCGAGACCGCCGCCGTTGCTGCTCCCGAAACGACAGTTGCTGCTCCCGGAACCAAGCTGCCTTGGAAACCCCGTCGCGGCTACGGCAAAAACATCCCAGGCTGTCCCGAGAGTAAAAAACACGAATTCGACGAGGACTGCGACGGAACCATGGCCAAGTGCAACTGGTACATATTGTACGCCAAGGAGTACAAGAGCTTCGAGGAATGCAAGAGCGCCCACGAGGACCAGCCAGAGGCCGACAAGGCCTTTTTAAAGGCCGAGGCGAAACAAAAGGCAGAAGAGGAGAGAAAGCTCGAGGAACTATCAAATTATTAAGGAGCGTGCCAAGGACAGGCCAGCTGTCGAGGAGGAATTCAAGCAGTACTGCCGCGACGAGGATTGCCGTGGAAGAGAGTCTTGCTGCCTCGACATGGACACAGAGGATAGGAAAGTCGTGGGCGTGGACAACAGGGTCAATCAGTTGAAGAAGTGTGTCGTTTTTGTCGACGAGGGCCTTTCTTCAGGCTTTGTACAGCACTACTAAGTGATGGGGGCTAGTGTCGGTGTCCTCGCGCGCACTTGTCAGAGGAAACGAAGAAAAGGAAGATAGATAGCCTTTTCAGAATAGTTTCAGAATCTACTCTTTCCCAGTGCCTCACATGCTATGCCTGTTCTGCATCGAACGTGTCGTGTCCGGTCTCGAAAGCCTCCTAAGGGTGGCCTATGATGTGCTAATATTAGGCTGACCGTTTTTTTTTGTCACACATTTTGATTGCCACGAGAGACTGGAGGGTCCCCTACTCGGAGCTGTTGGACTTTGTATGCGGGCGCTATAATCGACAAGCGACCTCTTTGAAGGGATCTATTTTGTATACGATTTTCTGGCCAGGATGATTACGATCCATCATTACCCAAAGGGCATCATCAAGAGGGCGCTTTCAAGCCATGTGGCGGGGGTGGTGCTGAAACGGCCACTGTCCGAGCAATCGCATCTCCCTGAGCCCGCAAACGTCATCCAAACCAAGAGAATCTCTAGCATTCAAAGCACAGAATCTAGACACATTTTGAAGTTGACCAAGTTTTTTAATTATTATTACTATTTTTCTTTCTTTTTACAGCAATGTAAGCTCCAAATGTGTTCCTCCACTAGGCAGGAGCACGAGCACAAATACAAACAGGCTTTACGACAGTCTCGAACAAGAGAGTCGCTCACGTACTGTCATCTTTTGCTGGCACGCATGACACAAACTTCCTTCCAATGTCGTCATGTACAGCCACTGCTCAGCAAAGTCCAAACAAGACCAATCATACATCCGATCCAGGTGGCCCGGCGCCGACCTCCATCTCGAGCTCGGCAACAACTTGCTTGAAAACAGCCTCCAACTCCCAAACCAATACATCCCCCATCGCCAGAGCCGCCCATCTGTTCAACATGCTCGGATCTAGGCCATCTTCGCTCCGCCTAGCCATGGACACGTGTCGCCGAGACGGGACCTCGACGGCCATCTTCCGCAGGGCCTGTTTCGTCGCCCTCGGGGCCGTCTTGGCAACAAACTCCTCAGCAAGGCTGGCATCAATCGACTCGAGCGCCTCGACAACCTGGGCCTCGGTTACTTGTTGCGCGACGGACAAGCTAGTCATGGCGCTCACGCCTAAGCCTTCGCCTTCGGCCGCCACCACGCCCTCAACCTCAGCAACGGCCTCGACAAGACCGGCCGCGCTGCTGCTGCCGGCAGCTGCGACGACGGAAGCTTCCGCGCCGCCCGTGGCCATGACATGCGCGATCGAGGCGAGGCCGAGCGAGGCGAGCACCAGGCCGGCGCCTTTGAGAGAGTCCCTGAGCAGCGGGGACAGGGCGGTATCCTTGGACGCCTTGCGCACAGCTCTCAGCGCAGTCTTTTTGACCGCCTTGACTTTTTGCCTCAGGGCTGTCTTGTCGTTTTCTTTCTGTGTCTTGGGTTTCTGTGTCTTGGGGTCTTGCGTGGGAGAGGCAGCATCTGCAGGTCTTGATGGATCGTCGTGGTTTTTGTTTGTTGCCGGCGCCGCCTCCTCGACATTTGCTTCTTGTGACTTGTCTTGCGGCGTTGCCTCTAGCTGAGCGAGAGCGCGTCGTGTCTGGTCCAGCTTGGCCTTGAGCTCGGGCTGATTGTTTGTGCGCATCTTGATTTCCCTGCCGACGACTCCGACTTCTCGCGCGACGGCGGCCTGGATTGACTCGCTCGTCGGTGGCAGGTGCGGCATGTCGAGATGCTTGATTCTCTCGACAAGCGACGCGTCTGCGCTGCTTGTTTCGGCTCCGTCGACGTCGTCGTCTGATCCTGGGATCACGTTCATGGCTTGGAGGAGGTTGTTGATTTGCGCTTCGCGCCGAGTCGCTGCTTCGAGTCGCGACATTTGTGCCTCGAGCAGGGCAGCAGCCCTCTGGAGGCGAGAAGGTGCAGAAGCCACACTCGCATCATCATACGGTGGCGGGATGTCGTCGTCGTCGTGGTACAGAGCTTCGTCAGCCTGGCGTAGAGCACTCGCAATCTGCACCTTGATCTGCGTGTTTCTCACGTCGCCGAGCACGTCGAGCATGTACTTTGCCTCGCTGGCCACCATGTCGGTCTCCCAGGGTTGGAGAGTCGTGTGTCCGTCTAGGGCCGTTGATACTTCTTGCAAGACAAATTTCAAGTCGAGTACCCGGTCGCCCAGGCTGGCTTCCAAGTCGCCCCATTTGCTCGACGTCTGGTGCTCCGGCAAGTTGGTCTGGATCATGAAGAGCATCTGAAACGACTTTTCGACAGCCTCCTCCATGAGAATCATGCGGTGCATGAGCTCTTTGGACGGCGACGGCCTCTCTTCCGGGGACGGCGCGAGCTTGTTCTTCTTGCGCGTCGCGTCCAGGTGCTTCTTGATGGCGGGTGTCAGGGTCCATTCCCAGGCGCCCTTTTTCGGGTCCGCGATGCCCTTGGCGTAGAGAAAGTCTTCGAGATTCTTGGCCACGCTGGAACCTCTGTGCGCCTGCCAGTACTTGTCATCCCAGGCCTTGATGTTGCTGGCCAGCGGGAAGCCCGCGAGCTGGGGCTGCGGTCCGCTCGTCCCGGCCGACGCCGGATACTTTCTGGCGTTGAACCTCGGGTTCGCCTGGTATCCTGGCAGGTCTTCGCCGCTCTCCAGTCGTGCCGAGTGCTCGATCAGCCCCTGGACCACCTTGGGGTCCGACAGGTCGTACCAGCCCGTGACCTGGTCCCAAGGTATGTAGCCCACGACCGCCTGCTCCGCCTGTTCCGGGTACTGGAACTCGTTGCGCAGGGCCTCGGGGATGTCAATCATCTTGGCGTCGGCCCGGATCTTGTACAGGAATGCGGCGTTGCTTGACTTGCCGTGCGCGGCAAAGCGGAGCGACTGCAGGGGGTCGGTGCTCGTCGACACGTACCGCGTCCAGGGCAGGTTCGTCGAGCCGACCGAGTGCATGTAGAGGCTGCTGCCTCGCTCGGCTTGCGATGGCAGGATCCGTTCTCCCATCAAGATCTTCTCCACGCCTCGCGAGTAGAAGCCCCCGATCTTCCGCAGCGTCTTGGGGTTCCGCAGCTGGTCCGACCGCGGCCTCTGTTCCATTTCCCCGCGCCATACGAATTCGATGCGTGGCTTCGGGCCCGACACGGCTGTTGACGCGCCCTCCTGGACGCCCCTGGCTTCGAGCCCGGGCAACCTCTCCTCGGGCCAGACGGCCAAGCCCTGCGCGGCGACTGCCCATAGCACGGTGGGCAGAAGACATGATGTCTTCATGGCTGGAACGACAAGATACAACAGATCAGAGGCAAAACTTGGTGTGAGCTAACGCATTGTCATGAGCAGCGAAACATGGAGACGACACAGGCAGGCAGGCAGACAAGACGACTAACATCGCAACGAGCTGCACAGGAATTGGGTTGACAAGTGGTGTGTCAGCACATATATAAAGCCCAACAACACGCTCTACACAACATTTTTCTACGTAGCATCACGTTCATCATGTCCATCTAGACGGCAACGCAGCCGCACATTTCGGGAAGCGTCGTTTCATTGCATGGACACGAGCGCATGCATACGTCCCTTTCAGTCGCAGACGAGTGGAGCGCGCAGATGCCGACTATCCCTGAAGGCAATGACATGTCCAAATGTGGCAAGGGAAACAAATGGAGCGCTGCGCAAGGGAACTACAAGACTAGCAGCTGTTCAGCAGCAAGTTTTGGCTTGGCTGCGTTAGCCGTCGGCCTATTATTCCCAACGCAATGCCCGCGCGCCAACACTGGCTCGGCTTTTCTGGAAGAAGGACCCTGGCTTGGCGACGCTGGTCAACAAAGACGACACGCAGACGCGACGTGACGTGGGATATTTTTACCATGTACCCTAAGAATGAAGCTGCATGGGTCCCTTCCGAGCCGCCGGAAATATCGACCAACCGTGGTCACGGGCTCGGAATACGAACAAGGACAGCGTTACACGGCAGCGGGCCGTGTGGCCTTGGGACGAGCGGCGATGCCGACGAGGCACATGGTCTGGTCGGCCGCTTCTCGTGTCAGGGCGGTTGTCTGCCATAGCTTAAATACGGTTTGGTTTCTCTCGTCCTCTTGGTGGTTCACGTGCTGCTTTGACATCCCAGCGCTTCCCCAGCTTCTGGCCATAGACGGCCGTCTCACAAACATGCTACTGGCGCAGCTCATGACATGGCTGCTCGCTGATGCCAAGGGCGCAGCCGCGCAGGTTCGCGAAACATCCGCGTCTACTTGATTGTGCCAAATCCCACTGACTGTTACAGAACAGCAACCCCAAGCAGACTCGATACAAAATGTGGCAGCCGCCCGGCAACTGCTCCGCCATTACAGAAACTTGTCTGGGAACATCTGTCTGGTGCAGCGACCCTACACGTTACCAAGAGGAAAACCACGTCTCCCGAGACTCGTGCATCGAGGACAGAGAGGGAACGCGAGCCTGGGAGTATCCCGCCCAGGTCTCCTGTCCAGACGATTCCGGCAGCGCCGCCTGCTCCGGAACTGACGCCCTGTGTGCGGCCATGGACAACGCAGACCTTCGCGGGGAATGCTTCCGGGGACACCAAGAGGCAGAATTTCTGCAGCCGGGCTCGACTGGATGTTTGCGGCCGGAATCAAAGCGGCGCCAGGATGAGCGGTGCGTGGGCACGGCCATCTTTTGCGCTGCTAAGGAGCGGCAAGAGGCGTACGGTTCGGCGAGAGACTGTGTAGCACATCGTCGGCGACCTCAAGACGACGCGAAGCAGAAGCAAGACACTACTACAATCCAGCAAAACTTGACAGGTCCACAGGACCATGGTGAGCCCAAACAGACGCTGCTGCTGCCCTGGCTCGAACCACCTCCGACGCTGTGTCAAGGCGGAGACGCAAACCGTACCGAAACCTGCGTGGGAACCGAGGCAGCATGTCAAGGACAACCAGCCTGCCTCGACGCCAGAGAATCCCCCGCCTTCCAAATCAAGCCCACTTCCGACCCAGCCGCCTGTCGGGCCGAATCGTGCTTAGGAACATGGGAGTGGTGCCTAAGGGAGTCGCAGACGCTGCAGTACCCCAACAAGGCCGACTGTCTTTTGCGGCGCGGCCTGGACCTACGCGAGGCATCGCGGCAGGCTGGCTTGCTCTACGGGCCCGTCTTGCGGGACGTCGTGACGCGGGCTTTGCGCAACGTGACGCTCGGCGCTGTCTTCCGGTCGCAGATCCTGGCGGGCCAAGGTGTCGAGAACCTCACGGCCGAGGCTGCGAGGAGCTGTCGTGTCTTTTTGCAGGGCTTGGCGAGCGAAGAGGGAGAGGTTTTCAGGGCGCTGCGGACACATGTGAAGGGTGCTTTGGGTCTTTCTTGGTAGGGATGCCGGCGTGCAGGCGTTGGTGACATGGTGAGCTACACTGTGGATTTATCGGGGTGTTGGTGTGCCAAGTACCGAGTTATGATAGCGGTGGGTGTGTTTACTTTTTTACCCAATTGGTTACAAGTCAACAGTTGGTACGGCTCGAGATGGGGTCTAGGGAGGGTACATGGTTGGGAGACCTTGGACTCATGGTCGCGCCTGACTGCCACAACGAGGACAGCGGGCGCGTTCTTTTTTTTTTTTTTCATCGAGCCTGAGGTGAGTCTATCACAACACTTTGCGAAGATTTGTGGTTGATTGCCTTGTCGCGATGGGACGGAACGGGATACGTAGTGCCGTTGGTAGGTGTGCAATGACAAGCCGTGAAATTTCCCAGCAATGTCCAAGGGGGAACAAGGAGTTACTTCCTGCCATTTAGACCAGCGTCTTGCGTGTTGTCAAGCTGTTGCCAAAGATGTCATCATGCGTTTCGTTTCGCTGTCGTCCAAGACGGCTTTTTCCTCGTCCGCCTGGGCATGCGTTCCATCACGCCATGGACGCAGACAGCTTGCAGGCAGCTGATGACACATTCCTGTATGCGGGGTCCAGACGTGTGCATGCAACGAATAAGTGTCCTTGAATCATGAGCAAATGGATCCCGGCAACTCCCCTTCCAAGACGCATTCCCCCCACAAACCGGCCGGTGCCGCCCGGGCCAAGCATCTGCGGGCGGAATCATTCTCCACGAGAAGGGGGTTGGTTTATTATCTCCTTAAGCATGCTAAGGTCAGTAGGAACACAGCAGCAGGGGTCTTTAGCCAATGAGATCAAGCTATAAGGAAAATACCTAGAAATTCTCATAAACTACTAAATAATAAAAGTATTTGGACTTTCTCTGAGTATGTCTACGGGGCAGTGGGCCGTCCACCGACCTCAGCATGCTCAAGGAGATTATAGGTGCAGCCCATCTCGGTCACAACTTCGTCTGGGTATCTTGCGCGCTCGGCAACCAACACCTTCCCACCTGGTCATGATGCGGATGCTGCTTCTTCTCGTGCTCGTGTCGTTTGTCTTGGGCGCGTCGGAGCCTCCCGACGACAACACCGGCGACTCTTTAAACAACAATGACAGCCATTTAAACAATGGCGACCCCATCAATAGTGACGACTCTTTTCAAAGTGGCTACCCTCTGAACAGCACCAGCGGCGACATCATGGCCAAAAGGAAATGCTTTCCCGACCCGAGCCGCTACATTGTGCAATTCCGCGACGGCACCGGCCCGGCTGTCCGGACGAAGCTGCTGCAGGAGCTCAAGGCGGCGGGCGATGTCATTGGCTACGACGACCTGTTTCTGGGCTTCGCCATGGCGTTGAAGGAGGACGAGGTCCTGACGGTGCGGGAACATCCGGACGTGAGTTGCGCGTGCTCGTTTGAATGCGAATCTCTTTCATCATTTCTCACCAGTCCAGGTCGAAACCGTCGAGCAAGACCATCACTGCACCGGCTCGTACGGATCCATCCGCCAGGCCAACTCGCCCTGGAACCTCGGACGCATCTCGCACCGCCGGGCCGGGGCGACGTGGTTCGACTACGACTCGAGCGCCGGCAAGGGGACTTGCGCATACGTGCTCGACACGGGCGTGGACGTGACGCATCCGGTGCGAGTCCACAAACAGGACGAAATCGAAAGGTTCCAGCTGACTCGCTTTTGTTAGGAGTTTGGCGGACGCGCCAAACACCTTGCCTCGTTCGTGGGGCACACCGAGACCGACGGCCACGGCCACGGGACGCACATTGCCGCCATCATCGCCGGGACCACGTACGGCGTCGCCAAGCAGGCCCGCATCTACGGCGTCAAGGTCCTGAACGACGCCTGCGGTGGGTCCATTGTCGACGTGATCCAGGGGCTCGAGCACGTCTTCAGACACATGCGCGACGACCAGACGGCGCGACAACGCTGCCCTCTCGGCTTCCTCGTCAACCTGGCCATCTCGTACCCGCCGTCGGGCGTGCTCAACCTGGCAGTGAGCCAGCTCGTCCAGGCCAACGCCTTTGTTGCCGTGGCGGCCGGCAACGAGAATGGCAACGCGGCCGATTACTCGCCGCAGATGGTGCAAGGCGCTTGCGTCGTGGGCGGCACTGACCGTTACGATCGGCCGCTGTTTGACCTGACCGGCTCGTCGAGCGACAATTGGGGCACCAACTGGGGGCCGAGGATCGACGTCTTCGCCCCCGGCGCCGACATCAAGTCGGCCTGGCCATATGGTGCCACGGCCATCGTGTCGGGCACCTCGCAGGCGGCGCCGCAAGTCGTCGGCATGGCGGCCGTCATGATGTCCGGCGGCGAAAAGGCCAGGGGCACCGCGCTGTGCAACCGCATCAAGGCCCTGGCGTCGCGCAACGCCATTGTCGGTCTGCAGCCCAGATCCGAGAACCGTCTGGCCTTTATGAGCGCGACGCCGCTCAACACATGTGCGTAAACCGTATCTAACGTCTCTTTTGCCGAGTTTACACAACTTTTTTAAATTGACCATCTCCCCCCCTAGACGCCTCCAACGCCGGCCAATATCTTCGCGACCAATCCCTCTACCCCTCGCCCTCGTGGGAATTTAAATCCCAAGAGCTGCCCCCCTGGTGTACGTCCTTTGACGACCTCCTCGTTTTCTTGAGCGTGTCGTCCACGTCTCGTGCGTCGGAGAAGAAGAGCAGCAGCATCAAGGTTTGGTTCCCCGGCGTGAGCAGCACTTCGCAGGTCATTGGATCCGTAGGGCCCAGGGGCCAGACACGGTGGCAGCGAGTCAACATGGCCAGCGTTTTTGGCGCCGCCACGTTTCCCCTCGATCATTTGACCCAGGTGGCCGTCATGCCGACGCCCCCGTTGTCCGGTTGTAACATATTTGCCAGCAGCCCATGGCGAGTCAAACGTGGGTGCTGCCGTGCCTTCATCTCCGCCTTGAAACAGAAAAAGAAAGAAAGAAAGGGGAAGAGAGGGAGAGGGAGAGAAAGACGTAGAAGACGAATACATTCATCATCCATCCACACAAGTGCACGCGAGAGGTGACGACTGACAAGGAATACTAGGCATCTTCCTCCGAGCCCGCTGCACCCGCCCCCCTCGAGGCA
Organism: Hypocrella siamensis; assembly: GCA_000731825.1. Taxonomy (NCBI): domain Eukaryota; kingdom Fungi; phylum Ascomycota; class Sordariomycetes; order Hypocreales; family Clavicipitaceae; genus Hypocrella; species Hypocrella siamensis. The sequence continues at coordinate 87,862 of JMQE01001701.1, read as the reverse complement.
TCGCCGCCCCCCCCGACAGTATCTGGCTGCACACGGAAAAGCCCGTCCAGGCCTCTGGCCCCTCCTTCAGCCGCTGGATATGCAGGAGCAGCAGCCGGTCCCCTCACCCCCAACTCGCTATCCGGGACTGGAAAGTCAACCCGGCCTGCAGTCACTTTCGGCAGATATCGGTGAGGCTCACCATGGCCGACGAGGCGGGGGCTGGCACCGATAACGACATTGTTCTGCGCGTCGGGACTTCCCCCCAGTATCAGATTCGCATCGCGCATCAGCCTGACCGGGGGAGCGTGCATTTCCTCGACGTGCCCATGCAGGCCGTCTTTGGGCAGCCTTTTATACGGCCTAACGACCTGCCGAGGATGGCCGTGATGAGCATCGGGAGTGCAACTGATTACAGTTTTCCCCAAGGTATGCCGCCCTCTTCATTCCCAACAATCATCCATTCTGATGGCAGTCCATCACTTGGCGTCCCGTGGCTGACGCTTGAGCAGAAATCAGAATCAAGGCCGTCTGCTACGGCGACTACAGCGTCGTGCACAAGATGAAGCTCCACAGCGACGTCTGGCTCGGCCCCGGTGGTGAATGGGTCCTCGACGTCAGGCCCGAGGCGTGGACCGTCACCTGGACCACGAGGGCAGCTGCCGGAGGGGGGACCTCGAGCGGCCAAGAGACGGAGCGAGACGAGGGAGAAGACGGAGACGATGACAACGACCCGAGAGCCATGCTCGTGGATGGCGTTGACGAGGCGCCGATTCATGTGCCTCCGCATGTCGTTCTTGCTGATTTCTAAACCTTGACTAGTATGGGAATGAAATGGCTAGTCGCACGTATACGGGCAGTGTCTTGTCCCCAAGATGGCACTCAACCGACTTGTAAGCGTGATAGAGTTCCAGGCTCTAGGTTACGCTGTTTTGTGTCCTGCGGGCGAGAGGAGAATCTACATGGGTCACCTAGACCTTGTCAAGTCTCGGCCATGACAGCCGGGAGCTGGTACGTGTTCATGGCCAAATGAGTGTTCTAAATCTATAACGATGATGGGGAAGAAAAAAAAAACCCCCAAGACGTGGCGAGACTCGTGTCCTGCTAAATTGGCGAATGGCAGGCGGTTCTCGTTTCAAACCTCTTTGGAACCGCCAACTTGCAGCCTTGTCCCTAGTGACGGCGAGTCAAGAATGGGCTGACAAGAATAGCGACCGTTGGGGGTTGAATTAGGCTATAAACGGAGATAAAGCCATGATTTTCGTAAGCCCACGCGTTTGTAGCCGAGGCATTATCCCTAGTATCTTATTTGTTTTTTATTTCTTTTTACTTGCGAGTCATGGGCCTTTTTGGCTATCCTGACATGGGCTAACACCTCACAGCCTGTTTCTTTTGTGCTAAATATGTAGTTTTTAATGAGTCTTAGTGCTTTTTATGTCTTTTTATTCCCTCTTACCAGATTTAAACCGTTCGCTTAGCATGTGTTACACGTCGGCTTGACCAGGTGTGTGACCACTACACCAAGGGGGCGTGCTTATATATTATAGTACGCGGCGTAGGGTAAGAACAAACATCAGCTTTTCCTCCTCTCTAATAAGTGGATCTACCGCGATTTGAATTCCTACATAAATTACCGTCTTTAAAAGCCTGCTCTAAGCTATTAATTTAATATATATGCGGACCACGTCTGCCTTGCGGCGGTGTTATGGTGCCATGATTCAACATGAATCTCAAGTCAATAAGCATTAGGCGAGGTTCTTTGATTTGAGCAAGGCCCCTTTGAGGCGGAATTCAATGTCGTTAAACGCGGCAAGCCGAGGCAAAGACGCCGCGTCTTACCAACGCAGGACATATAAGTGCGAGAGGTTTTTTTTTTTTCTTCCCACGTGAGGAAATTGTGTCCAGCGCAGGCCCTCGTTTTGACCTCGACACCAACGAGGCATAAATACGACAGCAGCCTCATAATTAGGCCAGAACCTATGGAATAAAGTTTGTAGTGGAGTTTACGCTAAAAGCACTGGCATAGCAGGTCGCCGCGAGCCAAATACACGAAACGAGTCGTACAAGTTGAAGCAAAAGGTTCCCAACCCAAGGAACACATTCTTCTCCAGAATAACATCAAAGCTCACATTCAGCTCATGCTTCTTATTTTGCCAATCCCAATTCGACATTGAATCGTGTTTCAGCAGTCCTTGGACATTTCTGGGAAGTCATGGGTAATTGGCCACATCGACTAGCCCCAATTGATGTCAATGCATGGCTTCTATATGTAAGGACTCTTTGTCTCGAGATTTTCCAGGACAAAGTCGGCAAGCAGCTGGCCGACTGGTGAATCGCGGACCACCTTGTTTCAGTCTATCCCCAGATTGGGAATGTTGCCAGTGTCCAGGCGAGAAAGAGGGTTGTCGCGCGTTACAACATGGTTTTGGGCTCCAGCAGTGGCGGCCAGAAACGCGAGTATTTTTATGGCAAACACGGAGCTGAAAGGATGTGGAACGATTTCCCCCCGGCATTACGCGTAGACTGAAATATCTATAATAGCATTAAATTCAGTTTCCTTGAATGTTTTTTTTTTGGCAATGATGGTCCATGAGATAGAGTACCTTGATGAGAAGCCTGTTATGCTTCGGCTCCGAGACGCCCGCATCTTGTAGTTGATACCCTTGATCAGCTTGGCTGGGCCTTCCTCCATAATAATTCGTAGATCGTCAAGATTCTGAACGGCCCAAATTCTGGCTCGGCGTAAGAATTCATCTTCATAAGAGCCTCAATTCTGACGTTGTCTCGTCCAAGAGCTTTCCTCGGGTTCTCGACATTCTCAAAAATTCGTGACCAGCCCCTGGCCGCGGTGCTGTCACGCTTCGTTTGGCCCAATTTTTGTCGCGCTTGACAGAGAGAGACGTTGTACTGCTTGTTTTGTCGCACAATGCTGATTCACCATTTGCGTTGCAGCCAATCGAGCAATGGATTCTGCACGGTGAGGTTGTCCGTTTCGGCATTTCTAGTACTGTAACCAAGAAAAAGACCTATTACGGAGTCATTACCCGACACTGCGTCACCATACTGGAACCACAGGTTCCGTATGAGTCCTCTTCTTCGTGGCATTCTCGACTGTCGTGAAATTGGTCGTCACATCTGGACTTCATGTCGTTCCACTTGCTAACCCTTTGCGTGTTTCCATAGCAAGAGTCATGTCTCACACCCGTAGATGAAGAAATCGATACCCTCAGGTCTGTCTGACACGACGCAACAGCCATCAAGTCCAAGAGACGAAAGGGCGGTATGCAGTAAAGAAGCGTGCGTGTGGAAAGAAAAGAAATAGATTTGGCATCACAGAGGAGGCTATGCTCTGCTAGGTCTGTATACATGAAACCTGGGTACAGTACGCGCAAGATGACAGGCCTTGGCAGGGAATATTGGCGCCACAAATGACACACATTGTTAGGCTCATTCAATTGATGGCGTCGCTGAAGCTTAACAAGTAGTCCTGATCAAAGGATGAACCGGATGATGGACTTGTCCGGACCAGACGACGAGCTTTGAGCCCAGCAAAAAGCGTGATCCATTGACATGTCAATTTCGAGCGACCCCATTTCCCGATCAAAGTGGACAATGCGCCAAGCAAAACTCATGACATGGACGACATCAAATGGGGTTGACTGCTGCTGCAACTCATGGCAGCTCAAGCAGGGCGCGGTGGTGGCTGACTCGACTACCGGTTTTTATTTCTTCAAGAGGATCAATCCGCTTTGTATCCCAGACCTGTCTGTGGGGATTTGGTTGCTCTACACGTAGCAGCCAGTGAATTAAGGTGGTGCTTGACCGAGCGGGCCGAGACCCCCGTAGCTAGCATGAGGCCGTCACGTGCATGGCCGAAAAATGACGGAGCTCAGGGGCGCATGAGTAAAGAACGGATCTTGTCCTGGTAGCGGGGCAGCGGATTCCAGAAATTTTTTTAGACTAGAGAGGTTCGGGCTTCGGCACGGTCAGATTTGCCGAGCCATCCCACATTTTCCTGAATCAGCTAGTCTCGGCGACGACTCGAACAGGCATAACCTCGATCGATGGCGCAGTGCTTCAGCCAAGAAGTGCCAAGGGAAGGGCGACAGGGCTTATCATCGAGCCTCTCGGTCATGCCCTGTGAACCTCTGCAAAATCGAAAATCGCGGAAGAGGTTCAAGCATGCTATTCAATTTCTTTCGCCTTTGCTACAAGAACAAGAACAGAAAAAAAAAACGGCCATTTATCCACGATTTCTTGTGGTATCCACTAACAAACATGGCTCTCTACTTACCTACCTAGTCATGCCCGTAGCGGTAGCTAGCGTCGTCATCCAAAAATAAGTCGGATACATCTGTCTGTTAGGCATATGGTATAACATTACATGGCTAGCCTAAGGCTAGCCAGGTTGCGTCTCTCGTCTGCCCGGGAGAATTTGGCAGGAATTTTTGTCTGGCTCTTGACTCCGTCCATCCATGCATGAGTCCCTGGCGCGGCCTGTACACGGCTGGATTGCATCTTCTTACTCGAGTATTAAATGAGTTGGTCAGCCCATTCTTTTGTTGAAATCCACTTGGTTTGGCTTCATTTCACACAGTCGCTCTTTCATTGCTTGCATTTTTTAAACTTGCACCTACATTCATTCACTCACTTGTGCATCACATTCCTTTTTATTTTTTAAAAAAAAATTCTACCAGTTTCCTCAAGTTGCGGCACCTTATTTTAGTTCTCCAAACCCCGTTTCCAGTAACAAATCAACATGATTGCCAATACCGCCGCCGCCCTCTTGGGCGTCTTCGCCGCCATGCACGCCGTCTCTGCGTCGGCCATCCAACGTCGCCAGGTCCTCGCCAAACATGGTCAAGATCTGATGGGCCGCATCGAAGGCAACAAGGACAACAAGATGGGCAGTCAGTGCCACCCATGGGGCACCTGGGCGCTTGGCAAGAATGACCCCGTCATTCCGCCTTGCATTGCCGAGCAGGCCATCTCGCTCAAGTGCGAAATCGTGACGGGCGCAGGCAACAATGCCACCGAGGCCAGCCTCCAGGCCTACAAACAATGCTTGCTTGGCCAAGGCAGCTCGTACGAGGCCGACGTGTTTGGCTGTCTGAAGTGCAGGGTCACGCACAACATGTTCTCCGAGGAACAGCACCAGTGGTACACGCAACGGTTCCAGGAGGCCTTTGCCGGTCTCAAAAAGGACCCCACGCCAAAGGGCCTCTTTTGGGGGAGCTACGTGCAGGCGTCGATTGGGGCCTCCGAGTGCAAGAACAAGACGACTGGGGAGACGATGCGCGACTGGCCCTGCTGGAACCAGCTCCAGCCTGGCTCGGGCGTCGCCTCGACAAACGTCAGCGTTGACGAGTACTATCCCGAGCACAAGACGCAGAACATTGGCAGCTTCACCTTCAACGGGACCAACTACCCAGAGCAGGGCACCGAGCAAAAGTCCAGCAACGAAACCTACCAAAGAATGGACAGCCTGGGCCTGACCTTTGCCAACCGCATCATCGCCAACGGCATGAATGAAATCAACACCACCGGCCAAGTCCAAGTCCAAGTCCAAGTCCTCACCAAGGTCCATCGCCAAATCACCTATGTCTGCACCTTTATCAAGCCCGATGAGTTCTCCATCCTGCCTGTTGTCGGCGAAGCCAGCCCTATCCAGGCCTCGCAGACGTCCATCCCCGCACCCGAAGCCGCCCAGTATCGCACCTGGGAATGCAATGCCTCCTGCCCTCCCTCAGTCCCGCTCGAGGCCATCCATCCCCAACACATTGCCCCCGCCAAGCCAGCCGCACCCGAGCTTGTCAACGCTGCCCAGCCCGTCTTTGTCACTCTCCAGCGTAGCCAGGTCACGCTCGGCAGCGTCAGCTCCAACATCCCTGCCGATCTGATTGCCAAGTTGATCCAGGCTGTCAACGCCCTCGCCAGCCAACAGGTGTCTGGGTTTCCTGGAATTCCTGGGTTTCCTGGGTCTCCTGGCTCTGCTCCTGGCTTTGCTGGGTCTGCTGGGTCTTCTGACACTTCTGCTGGCTCTGTTGGGTCTGCCCCTGTTGCTGCTGGCGCCATGACATCTGGCAACCAAGTCGCTGGTCAGACCATCCAGCGCAATGGACGTACCAGATCCCGCTGCGGCTAGTCAATTTTTCTTTGACACTTGTCGCTACTCCTTAGTGGAGGTAGTAGTGGCGGTGCCTTTACATAGCTATTTGAGTAGATATATCATTGGTACTTAAGACCACAGAGTACAGAAAGCTACTAGGCTCTGTTTTATTATGTTTATGAAAGTATAAGAGCAAAAATAGTATTATAAGTTTATATGATATTTATTTTCATATAAAAGATATACTTAGCCTTTTAGAAATGTAATATATTTTAAATTACAAAGGTAAAGAAAATATTATCTAATATCTGTCTCTTTTTAAATAGGGAAAAAAGCCTTTATAATAAGAATTATTTATAAGCTTGATAAATTTGAAAAGGTTATTCTTATTTTTTATAAAGCTTATTTCTTAAAGTTCATTATAGAAGAATTCAATTTCCTGCTTTTTTGTACAATCCAACGCGAAGCTTCTTGAAGCCTCGCAAAAGACGATATCTTCCAACACTGCCGCTGCTCGTGGGAAACGAGACCGACAGTCTTGCAGGGCTTCTTGCACACTGGCTTCTATGCTTCAAATAGCGGCGCTAGACTCCTAATTCTTGAGACGCGCTATTCTGTCCGGACGAATCCTGTGCCCAGTAAGAAGATGCTATCTCGTGGGCATTGAGCAACTCCCGACCGCCAAACAGACAGCGCCATGACACAGCAAAAAAAGTGCATATTGTGGTCGTTGCAAGCCGTGCTCCGTAGAACAAGGCTAGTCAGAGCGGGCCAATGACCCAAGTCTCGTCTGGATAAATCGGAAACACAAATGCTCCTATAATCACTCATTCGTGGCCATTCCCGAGCATTCTTGAGCTGTCATGAGATGAGGGAATACAGCGGCAAATAATGGGCCTTGAGTTGCCAAGAGCAAGAACTTGAGGCATATGGGATGCGGTCGATCGATCCTTTTCGGCCAGAGGAATGGCTCGTTTTGTTTTACAATTAAATATGTTATATCTTGTTTTTTATCTGTCTCCAGCCGCTAGTCTCTCCAGTAAAACTACATCCATACGCCATGAATCACACGAGAAGCAAAAGTTTGGTTTTCCATCTTCCGGCATGGCCTTCTCAGCTTGGACACCAGAGAGTTCCAGTGGCGCGTGCCCCCAGATTGGACTCGTTCACAGCCAAGTTTCGGGAACGCCCGGCTTACTCACGAACAAATTCGGGTCCTCGAAAGGCCTGGACCTAGATTTGTCGTAGATTTTAAGGTGTTTTGCCTTTTCCACCGGCGGTCGGGAATTCCTCGTGTTGACAACGTAAGGGGTCTAGGACGAGGTAAACAGAGGCTGCGCTCCACGTTTCGAAACTTTGACCGTCCCATCAGAACCTTTTGCTTTCTGCTCGTCCACCTCTTCATAAATATGTTCATTGGTTGGGAAGCTCGTTTCGGAACTTTAATTAGTCTCATAAGAACCTTTTGCTTCCTGCTCGTTCACCTCTTCATAAACGTGTTCCTTGGGCTGAGAAGCTTGAGATTTCGGAACTTTGAACATCGCATCAGAATATTTTGCTTTCCGCTCCACTTCTTCGTAAATGTGTTCCTTGGTTTCAAAACCGTCTGCAGGATCCTGGATGTCTCCGGCGGATGGGGACCCGGGAGGCTTAGGGAGAGGCCGCAACTGAATTAAGGATGGTGCCTGCGTATTGGGCACTCTGATTCCGTCAGCTTGGTTGACCTTCTGATCAAAGGGCTTTGGGCCTTGTTTCGCGGCAGTCTCTGAGTTTTCCCCCTGAATCGGCGTTACGTAATCTTCTTCAGGCGTTCTTTCTGGAAAGTAGAATAAGCTCTTGAGCTTTGACTGCGAAGCAGGCTGATTCTGTGCCCAACTGGGCGTTTTGACCTCGGTCACTTGTTTGACTCCCTCGTCGATGGGCTCTGGGCCCTGCGGTGTGACAGGGCTTGGCTGTTTCACTTGGATTGGCTTGTCCCGAGTATCGCTGGGCTTTTTGGTCCTCCCTTCTGGAGAAGAAGTTGCCTTCTTGAATCTTGGCGGCCTTACAGGCTGAACCGGGGGATCGTCTGGCTCTGAAGAAAAGTCACGATTCGCAGTATGGCGAAGTGACTCAGGCTGTGGTTCCTGAGATGGAACAAGGGACGATTTGACTTTCTCGTGGATGGACTCTGGAGCCTGCTGTGTGACAGGGCTTGGCTCTTTCAGTTGGATCGGCTTGCCCTGAGTGTCGCTGGGCGTTCTTATCCCCCCTTCTGGAGGAAGAGGTGCCTTCTTGGATCTTGGTGGCCTTTGAGGCTGATAAATCTGGAGATACTCTGGCTCTGAAGGAGGGTCATGATTCGCAGTATGCCGAAGTGACTCACGCGGGGGTTCCTGAGATGGTTTCTGAGATGGTTCCTGAGATGGCTCCTGAGACGGAACAAGGGACGAGTCAGAAGATCGGACTCGAACCATGAGCAAGGGAGGTAGGAAAAAAAAAAGAGAGCTCTCAAGTGTCTCGTTTTGATGTGCCGGGAAAAAAGAACAATGTGCGAGAAGAAAACAAGCCCATTTTGTCATTTTTGCTGAAATGTCAAAAAAAAAGGACTGTTTTGTCGCACCTACGTACCTCTTTTCTTGACTTTGATTGAAAGGGCAAAAAGCGTCCAAGGCCGAAGAATTTGCCGCTGCCACTCTTTTTTTTGCCGTTCGAGGAGCTCTTGTCTGTGCCTTGCTGCTTCGCCTTGGGCTTCTGCGAGACTGGTCCTGATTGTATTTTGCCTTGGGTATACCGTGGTCTAGGCGCCACAGGCGGCCCCGACCTGGAGGCATGGATTGGGTTGTCGAAACCGGAACCGCGCGTGAGACGGGACCAAAGCCTGTGTGGTGCCGACGCTGGAACGGGAACTGCGGCCGTCGAAACGACCCACGAGAGGGCCGCGAGAACCAGAAGCACCGCCTGGTATCGAAGGGGAAACATCGCGAAACCGACAACAGGCCATTTGCCTGGCAAAGGGAGAAGAAGGAAGAAGGGAGAGAAACATTCTGGCGAGGACTTTCAGACTAAATGTTGTGCAATGAATTTTTTTTTGGCGCTAGAGACGCGTTACGAGGCAATCTCGTAGATTGGGTGTCCTAAAGCCCATGATGCTCTTGTTTATTTGCATGGCCTTCATTACAATTACGGAATTTTTATTGGTACGATTGGCTGACTTTTTGACCGATTAGGTAAGGCATTGGGTGACAAGTGCGCCAATGGCGTGTAAGCATGGATGGTGTGGGGCGGGCCTCTTAATGCGCATTGCGTTATAAACGAGGATAATTTTATCGTCTGCCTTTTATTATGCTTATAATAATGCCATTAATTTTAAGGTGGTTTAAGCTATAAGTTCATAAAGAAAATTAGTAGTCGACTTGGAAAGCCATGAGATCCCATGCTCTCACCAGGGAGATACTGCTCAGCCTTTGTATTCACATCCTTGTATTTATATATAAGTTTTATTATTGTTTTACTCCATGTTCACGAGTAGATGCGACGACATTAAATTGAAAAACTTCGATCCTTATTTTTATTCTTCTGTATTCTTCTGTATTGGTCAAAGGTAACATGGTGCTGGAACATGTTTCGTCTGCGCTCGACATGAAACGTGACAAACCACGAACACCGATTGTGTCATCAAGACCATTGGCCGCATTCTTCAAAGAGCCACTCAGTCAAGGTCCAACAAAGAAGATTGTTCATTCTCCTGAGATACAGCGACCTATTGTTCTTCTGCCCACTTTCTTCTCTTTGTTCGCCGCTTCACCGTAGAAGAACACTGTGGCTTTTCTTGAACAGACATGGCTTCAGGTTCGGGCCGCGTCTTTGTGCACAGCGTATATATAGAAGACTTTGCCATCTTTTAAAAAAAAAAACCCAGCTACACCCTTTCACATCACTCCAGAGACAAACATAATTGCTACCATAACACTCTTCAACATGCGTCTCGTCAGCATATTGGCCACGGCCATCTTCATCTCGCGCCTCGTCAGTGCCGACCAAAACGATGAACATCTCAAAGAAGAGCTAGACCGCGAACGCAAGGAAAGCGAAAAATATGCACAACAATGCGAGCAATACATGGACAATGCTCACGGTAGAAAATTTCTCAAAGTCATCACCGGTGTCAAGGCAGCCAGCTGACCGCGACTTCTAGGACTCAACCCCATCTGTCTCACGGCAGACAATTCCCCGGTCGTCAGCGACGTCCAGCGCGGCATTAAGATGCTGCAGGATAAAGGCGACGGGCAGAACTGCAACATTGCTGAACATGGTATGTGCATCTCGGCAAACTATCCTGTATAAAGGAAAAAACAGATGTTGACGTGATATTGCCATAGATGATGAAAGATTCTTCACCTTTGGTGATACCACTTTGAAAGCAACAACGTCGACGCAGTACGATGTGAGCAAATGTGTCTCGTCCGATACTCCGCTGTACATGGGATGCGCCAAGCTGGCGGGCTACTTGCAGAGTTTGGTGACGAGCTGCCAGAGTGACGGAAAGGTCCAAGGTATGTCTGCGCTGCTTTCCTTGACGATGTAAGCTTACGTGGTTTAGCGCGGCGATACGTCAGGGGCGGAGATATTCAAGGGGGGACCAATGACTCGAGTTGCCAGAAAGACATCCGCCGCAACAACTTGGTTCAATTGCACATAAGCCACACTTGACGAGGGAGCACGGTCATTTGGCTTGGTGGATTTTGATGGAAAATCAGTGTAGCTTTTTCAGTCTGTTTACTTCCTCCTCTTCCACATGTTGAATAGTCTAGCGACCATGCCCTCTCCTTTATCACCCAACTCGCCTCCTTGTTCGGCTGGGTGTGGATCTCTACTCTCAATCCCATCGTTGCCCTCTGCCCTGCGTGCATGGTGTACAAAATTTCGCTGTGCCTGATGCAGCAAGTCTATTATCTCCGGGAACGGCTGACGTTGGCGCGGTGCGAGCAACCTTCTAGCAAAAGACATGGGCGAAAAACCGTCGTCGCTGATTGTCTCTGGATTTACCCTTTTTGAATCAACAAGACACCGCAGAATACTCAAGTCTGCGACGAGTATGGCGTAGAACAAAGGCGTTCGCCCGCGATTATCGGCTTGGTCGACAAGGGTTTTTTCCGAGGCAACGAGAAGCTCGACCAGGTCCTCTCGTAGGTCCAGGACGGCGTAGTGCAGTGGTGTCAGGCCATTAACGTCCTTCAAGTTTGCATCAATACGTTCATCGCCAATGAGCAGCTCGATCACGTCCTTGCGCCGAAGGTCCCGTCGATCATGCATGTGCTTGTCCAAGTGCATCGCGCGCTGTGACTCAATCGAGCCCAGTTCAAATTCGATGCTTTCAATGCGTATAATTCTCTTGGTGAAATGAAAATACCTGGGCCAGTCCTCGGATACGGCGTATGACAAGGGTGTCCGATGTTGATTGTCGTATGCATTCACATCGATGTTTTCTTTGTCGAGGAGCAGCTGAACAATCTTCGTTCCAGCTCTTGACGCGGCATGTGACAGAGATGTCCGTTCCTCCCTGTCCGTAGCGTTGACGTGAATATCCTTCGAGGAGAGGAGCAGGGAAATAATCTCGGTCTGGTCCCTTAATACAGCGCACAATAAGAGAGGTCGTTTGCTATCGTCTGTGGCGTTGACATCGATACTCTTGATTGAGACGAGTTTTCGGACAATCTCCGTTTTTCCGTTGCACACGGCCCACAACAAGGGCGTTCGGTACTCATTGTCCATGGCGCTGATATCAATATCCTTCGTGGACAAGAGCACCCGAGCAACGTCTCGATGACCATTCTGAAATACAATTAGTTAGCAAGGGTGTCTGCCAGTCCTTGTTCCATTTTTGACGTCGACGCTGTATTTAAGAAGCTCCCCGACAATAATTTTGTCGCCGCGTTTGGCGGCGTAAAGCACAGCCCTTGCCGCTCTCGGATCCATCCCTGAGATCCGGATTCTTGAGATGTGTGGGAAGTTGACTAACTACTGTTGCGTTTCCGTTCTGGGCCGCCCAGAGTAGCGACGAGAATTCGTCTTTATTGGTGACATCGAGCTGCGCGCCTTTATCCACCAATGTCTTGGCAACTTTGAGCGAACCATTCTGGGCCGTGACATGCAACGGAGTCCGATCGTCAAAGTCCCGAGCTTCTATGTTGGCGCCCCGTTCGAGCAGAAAGACAGCCGTAGCATTGTTATTATTCTTGGCTGCGAAATGTAACGGCGTCCCGCCCGTATTGTCCTTGGCCTCGATGTCGGCGCCTTTTGTAAGTAGGAGTTCAGCTGTATGAAAGAAAGCTAGCCTGGTGGCCCACGAAAAAGCCGTCAGGTTGCATTCGTCCTTCGATTCCATGTCCGGCTGGCTTGGAGCAAGGTAGTCCAAAAGATTCTCCAGGTCCGGCCTGCCTGACTTGGTCAGCTGAAACATCAAAGACTTGCTATTTTCTTGTATCCATGCCCGGATGACTTGGGTATTTGGCTCCTCGACTTCCCCCTTGTGTTTCTTTCGGTACTCAAGCTTTGCCCATTCGTCGAGTAGCGTCTTCTTATCACTGATGCCTGTCTCTGCGTCTCCTCTGCGTTCAACTTCGAATTGCATCACGGGTCGTGCTTCTGCAACAGCTTCGGATTCAGCTTCAGATTCAGCTTTGGATGCAAATTGAGATTCAGCACCAGAGTCAGGCTCAGATTCAGGCTCCACTTCAGACTCTGTTTCAGCTGCAACTTCGGGTTCGGGTTCGGCTTCAATTCCAGACTCTGCTTCAGCTTCCGCTGCAGATCTGGCTTGATTCGACTCTTGTATTATTTCTATGATTCTTTGTGTGGCTTTTGCTTGTCTTGCTCGGTGTACCGGCTTGTCCCATACGGCGCCAGCCAGTATCCCTGCACTGACGGTCCAAGGGAAACAAATCAGACAGTAGCCCTTTGCGGTCACGTCCGCTCCGGGGCTGAGCACCAATCCAAGTAGGAGCACCCTCACAAACGCCAAGTGGGAGTTGCGGCTCGTGAGTGAGAGCACGACTGTGAGAACAAAGACGGCAGCTGCGGGTATGAACAGCACCAGGGCCATGCCGAGAGATTCAACCGTAATCACTCGGAGGACACGTGTTTTCTTGGTACATGTTAGAAAAAGCACTTTTATTTTAGTCGAGGGAAGGATTAAAGCGCACATCGCAGATGCCATTTCGAGGCTCAGAAATGACGGCACAGGACGCGGCACTGATCAGATGCGACGAGATAAGATTCAGAAAGAAGTATATCAGTGAGGTCCGATCTGGTAAAGAGAATGTGTTTAATTCCATTTCATAAATATCGGACGTTGCTCGACCTTGTCTTTCACTTTTTGCACAATGTCAGCATGAGCTTCACATTGCGGCCATGAATGGATGTTGAATGCTGGTGCCTCGTGAAAACCGAGAGCGGGGTCATGGTTTTGGGAAATAAATAGAGCTGAAGAGAGCCCATACGACATCAGGTCTGACTCAGCAACGCTCATCTCCCTAGGTAGATACTATATGTTGGATTCGAGCAGCTAGGGGTGCGGGCACAGTGATGGATTGAGTTGATCGATCGGTCCTGGGAAGGTAGTGTGCTTGTAGCCCCACTTCCTAAGCTATAAGAACACTATATAAATTAGGCACACTATGCGACCACTACCAAGGTGAAAGGAAAAGTACCTCTACAAGACCTCCCTAGACCTGGGGATCCGATCCACCCGACCGTCCGTGGTTGCCGCCGTACAGCACTATTGATCCGCTAGCCCCGGTACTATTGACCCGCTAGACCCGCTTCAAGCTAGCGACTTTATAGAGCAAGTATGGGAGGGAGGCCTACCAAATCTATCTCTCGATATAAGTATAGACCTGGTAACTTTCTAACCTTGCTCAATGTAATATATATAAAAATATATCCTTTAAGCTAGTAGATGACGAACATTGTGAGACACAGAAAATATCCTTCAAGACCCCTCTTTTTTCTCTGTATCTTTGCCGCGCGCGAAAGAGGAGGGAAAAAACCCGGCCCAGCAAGCGACCGACTCAACTCTCGATTGCCATGGACACCAACCAACGAGCTCAAGGCTCGATCACTACCGACGGCTTCATCACCCCGGCTCCTATCCAACCAGCGCACCTCTCGACTGCCGGGCTTAGGTACCGACCGAATGATCCCTTGACCACAGGACTCCATGACCAACCTGCTCATGGCTTACCTGCCTCTGGCAGGTGGAACCAACAGACCAACGGCTCAACCACCATAGCCATTGACCAACCAGGTCCAGGTCCAGGTCCAGTTCCAGGTCCAGTTGCAGCTCCAGTTCCAGCTCCAGTTCCAGCTCCAGTTCCAGCTCCAGCTCCAGCTCCAGCTCCAGCTCCAGCTCCAGCTCCAGCTCCAGCTCCAGCTCCAGCTCCTGCCCCGGCTGGAAATGCCGCGGACGTTGTCCAAATGAATCGGGCGAGGTTTCGGCAGAGGGTGGAGGAATTGCTTCGCTCCAACAAGACAACAACCTGGAGCTTATGCCCGATGCTTTTTGCTTCTCTCAACATTGCCCTAGTCGGCGAAGGTGCAGAATTGAGCGGGCTTCACAAGGCTATTGTCTATCCGTGAGCGCCCATCACCTCTTTCACTCCTCCTTCTCGCCCATGCCCCCTTTACATTTTCTCCTAGTCAGCTGATGCGCCTGGCCTCAAGATGCTGGGTAGTGTACTTCTTAGGATCTCTCGTCTTCCTGCTGTCAATGTTCTCTCAAGGAGAGGCAGCGTCGGCTCACTGCGTGCTCTGCATATTGTGTTGCGGCGGCGTGGTCTTGGTCGTCATTGGAAACTTTCGAGGCTCGTCCCATCAGCAACACCAGTATCCGATGCTCATTTCTATTGGGGCTTTGGTCGCGCAGATGATTCTGCTCCTAAACTGTGACCAAGACCGGCATCAAGCGTTTCGAGGCACAATGACGGATATTTGGCTGACGATGGATGTGGTCTTCAAACCGGTAGGGGGGTTTAGAGTAATACTGGGCGCTACGTTTATCTTGGTTTTCAGTTCCAAAGGCCAGAGCAAGGAAGAGTCAGATCAAACAACGGACGACGGCAAATAGATTTAATGCAAACTCTCCGTCACGCAAGACTTTTCTTTCACTAAGGGACAAACACGTGGCTTACTTGTCCTGGCATTGGTACCGGGCGTGTCGGAAGATCGCATTGGGAAAACACAATATAAAAAGTCAGAGCACTCACTCGAGTCGAGGCCCCAATTTTCTGTCGCTCATACGTCTTTTTGGCCTCTTGCAAGTCGAGCGGGGATCGCAGGTCGTCCAACTGCATATGTGAGCACTCAAGCCACGTAGCTCTGGAGCCTTGCGTGGCGTCAGCCTGGAGAACCGGAGAGCCAATCATGGTAGCAGCTTTCATGTCGCAAAGTGTCTGAGAGTGTCTTGGGGTGGATCGGATGGAGACGTTGAGGAGACTGTCCAATGCCATGGACTGAAGGGAATCCATGCTGATTCATGTGAACGCATTGAAAGGCTATATACACCAACAAAGCTGAGAACCTTCGCCGACATGGTGCCACGCGGAGTTTGTGGGCACCCTCCGACGTCTGGTCATATGTGCCTCGCCAGAGGAACTGAGGCGATCGACAGGCTTCCATGCGTGACTTGATTGAAGCCACCCGGTCCGCGCCCCGCGCTCCCTGACGTTGCGGTACAACCCTCTCAACGTCAAGACTTGGCCGTTTGCGAGGGTTATGGCTGCAGCGCAGCCGCCCGCACCTCAGAGAAACGATCTACTCGGGCACGTGATTGACCATCTTGTGTCCTGCGCCAGTACGTGGGCCCCCGGACAGCGCTTCACATGTCATCAAGCCTGGTCGCATTTCTCAGCCGCAGTGGATCGTGAGACGGCACATCTTTGTATCAGTGACATTTGCCTCGTTTCACGGACAAGAAATCGACAGTCAACTCCCACGTATTTTTTTTTATTTTTTTTTTCATGTGGCGGTACATTTTGCTGCTTTCCCTCAGCTCTCCCGTATTCTTTGTTGACGCGCACTTTAAGCTTTCTTGCAATGTCGCACCTTTGATCGGGACAAGTTAAAGGACACGGGGAACCGTGACAGGGTTAGAATTAATAGCATAGGAATGACTGTGCGTGATGATGATTGATTGGGTTAGCTTATGTGTCTATGGGCCGAGCTAATGGACTGGCACCGGCACCCCAGGGGCCGAATTCATCAGCTGATGAACCAAACGTAGCTATGGCGTCCATTTTCAATTTCATGTCTTCTCTTGGCACAACGAAAAAGAAAGAAAAATTGAAGGAGTCTTGCGGGGGAGCCGCGGGATCGAGAGATTATCAATCCAACACATTTTCTTTTTCAATCATCCGAGCTTCGCTCTCATCCAGTAAAGCCCCGATCCGCGACTTCCTTTGACTTGTCTTCGAGACTTCTGCAGGTCACTAGAGGCAGTCATTTCTCCGCCTTGAATACACTTTCTCCGGGTTCTTGCCGATACCCGTGTAGTCAATCCGCAATTGTCCGGGAAGAAGCACTTTCGTACCTTTCAGACATATGTTCAGCCAGGAAAATCGGCGGGCTTTTTGTCGCAAGAAGCTGGTTCACAATATCCAGGTCTTCGCTTAGTATAGCGTAGAATTAAGGTTTCGCGATAAATTATCGGCTTCATCGAGCAGCATCTTGCTGGAATCAACAAAAAGCTGCATCAGGTTCTTTTGCCGGCCCAGGGCGGTGCAATGCAGTGGCGTTCTGCCAAGCTCGTCTTTTGTGTTTGCATTGAAACGTTCCGTCCCGAGCAGTTGTTCCACAGCGTCACTGAGCCTATCATTATCCGAAATGAGTTGACGCAACCAAATACTTGAGCTTGAAGATATTCCAAATTCTCGCTGGCCATTGATTGACCAGTAAGAGTTAAACCTTTCGATGCTCTCGGCAGGAGATTCAATGATTACGCCCGGGATGACTCGAAAAAGAGCTGTACGTTGCTGCTTGTCTTTAGTGTTCACGTTCATGTCCTTGCGTGAGCATAGTTCTTGGACTATCTCTGTTTGGAGGCCCGATACGGCCAAAAGTAGGGGTGTTGGGTATTCATCGTTCCAAGCGTTGACATTAATTTTTTCTCCATCAAGAAGCAGCTGCGAGACGTGTTTGTGACCCTTTTCGATGGCGATTGACAAGGGCGTCTCCCAAAAATTTCTCCCTGCATTGACATCTGCGCCGTGACTCAAGAGGTTCTCGACTGGTCTTCTTTCTTTCCATATCTGCCTCTGCTTCGCCTTCAGCTGCATCCACAGCTTCAGTTTTCGCATTAGCTGCGGACGTTTCAGCTTCGTACTCGGACTCAGATCCAGTGTCAAATTCGTTTCCGTGTTCGTCTCTAAGTTGAGCTTCGAAATAATCATCAAAGTGGTCCGAGACTTGGCTGGAGTAGTAGGCCGAGGTTCAGATTCGGATCCAACTTCCGGGCTGGGTACAGCTACTGCTTCAGTCATAGCTTTGCACTCGTTCGAGATCCAGCTTGATGTGCTTTGGGTCTGTCCTTTGTTTGGCTTTTGCTTGTCTCGCCCGCTTCACCGGCTCATCCCACAAGGCGCTAGCCGAAATTCCGACGTTAATAATCCAAGGGAAACAGATCAAACAGTAGCCCTCTGCGTTGACATGTGCTTGGAGGCTTAGAACAGAACCCAGCAGGAGCACCGATAGCCGCGCCATATGGACTTGTAGGCTCCGGATCTAATACACAGTCGTGAATGCGAAGATAGCAGCCGCAGTTTGGACACCTGATTCTGCGTTGCATCCCACCCAGATGCAGCTGTCGTCAGAACTTGACTTGATGCAGTCTTCCTTTCTGGTCCAGTCCTTCATCTCTCCAAAGCAATGTCCGGGACCGTCATCGTCACAGGGTCCAATGGGCGACTTGGCTGTCGACCTGCCCGTAATTTCTTGACCCATTCGTCAGAGTATACACTCCCACTGAGCGGACACAAGACTTCTAGGGAGGATCCAAACACCAGGACTAGTCCGAAGCTTCTTGAAGAGCACGCAGCAAAATTGAAGCCTGGCATTCCTTTCGTCAGTTAGACCACGCCTATCTTGATTCGATGTGTTCGTGAATGCGCGGAATTTTGCTGCCAATATCGCCGCTGGCAATCTGCCGCCGCTCGCCAGCTCTGTCATCAACTCGCGTTGCTACGCTGCTACATTTCCAGTCCCTTTCACTACAGAACCACTACCCCACCTGTGTCCAGCATGAGTTCAGTTGCCACGCGTGCCTTTTCTCGGCGCTTGGTAGTGGTGGCTGCCGGAAAGGACGGGATGAGACCCTGGAGAGGGGTAGCGTAGAAGAGCAGCAAGTAAACTGGCACGGGGGACGTATGCTCAGCGCACTCATACCACCCATGCTTAACCAAAGACGCCGCGTCGATCCTACGTCAGCGACTTGTACAGTGCACGTTGGTTGTGGGCGCTTTATTTTGGCGGCTACTACTTCCCTGTCGCAAGGGCTCCCAAAGGATCGAACTGTGACATTCGGGGCGATTATCCAATCTCAAATGCTGGGGATCCATCCTAGTTTATATGCAAAATATGTCAGAGCTGGAGACATAACGTCAACATGACAGAACCTAGGGGTGTCATCTTGAGAGCGCTTTCCGACACCTGGTCATAAATGCGACACGAATCGGATGTCCCTCCAGGGCAATGAGGCGGCTGAGCAGGATGATGAGCTTCGCGTCATTTCATGCCCGGCAGTGCATGAGCCGTGCCATGGTCAGCGGGCAGACAGGGGGCTGGCCAGCACAGGCCGGGCGCTAAGGACAATTTTCAAGACGTGCTGCATCCACTCAACAGTGTCATCACATCAAGCCTGGCCATCCTGGCATTTACTTACGCGCCCAACGAACCCCCACGCTGAGTACTGAATTAGTAATCTGACTCATGGTTCACAGAATACATTCATTTTTGTTTTCCATACATCGAGGTTTAAAAGAAATGTGCACCTCATTATCGGTCTTCTTCTGCTGTTGTGCCTCTAGGCCAAAAAGTGATGCTTACACCGGGCGCCCAGGAAGAGCAGCGCAACATTGCAATGCCATTAATTTTACGAAGTATTCATCGGTGCCCAGGAATTCATCCATAATTCTCTAAAAAGTATGCCCATGATTGGATGCTGAAGTGTAGACCCCAAATTTCAAGACGGCAGTAGATCCGGTGAACGGACAAAGGGTGGTCGAGCGTGAAGTCGATTCCTAAGCCTGGCCTTTACATATGAGCGCAGAAGAGGGAACCAGGCAGAGGGGTCACAGAATATTGATTATCCGTACCGACATCGAATCCTCTTTGTGTAACGTACATTACGTTATCACGCAGGATGAGAAAAATTTTCGCGGTGGGCGCTGGTGGAGTCAGCTCCGCCTTTTCATTTTCATCAATCACGCAAAACCCCCGCATCTACAAGGAGATGGCACCAGATTAACTCATGGCCAATGCTCAACGCCTTTTCTTCTACGCGCCCACGTGGGACTACCCACCGGGCGGTCCCATCAAGCTAGGCAATGTTCTTATGTCGGTCGAAACCCCGCAACGGCCGCTTCATTGCGCTCCGCCGCCAGAGGGTCTGGACGTCTACGCAACGAAGAAAGAGAGCGTCCGATATAGCAAAGAGAAATTGCGGAGAGGCAAGTTCTCCATATTGACCAAGTTCTTGAGCATTCTTGGGTTTAGTGCTGATATTGGCGCCGAGGTGAATAATGGGTGAGTGAGACGAGCCCGTGCCGAATACAAAGCACTGTCATGACGAATAGGATCTGCGTCTCGAGTGCTAGTCGAGGGTGAAAGAGTGACTTCATCTTTGCTGACATACACAGCGATCAGGTGACATTTTCTTTCAAGACCATTGAAACCACCCACTTCGTCCCGTCGTCGTCATATCTCCAGAAGTGCATCGAAGCCGACCACGTCCGCGACTTTCTCGAAATCTCCCGCTACCGCAAGCCAATCTACGTCATCACCGGTTTAAAGATCGCGACCGGTGTGCGAGCCGACACTTTAAGATCCAGCACCCTCTCCGGCACTCTCGCCGTTCAAGTCGACGGCACGGTCTGGAGTGGTGGCACTGTACCTGTTGGGGCTGGGCCGGGTGTGGGTGGCAGAATGGGCGACAAGGCCGCCATGAAGTGGGAGGGGGGCGATGACTTTGTCTTCGCGTTCCGCGTGAGCAAGGTCACGGTGGGAAAGGCGCCTGGGCAGGTGAAGCGTGAGGAAGACTACCGCAAGGGGGCTATGCTCGGCATTGAGGAAGAGGTGCAAGTCCGGCGCCCGGAACTGGCTATCTTGGAGGACAAAGATGCAGATGTGGACCATCAAGGATTTGACAAGCTGGAGCTGACGGAAGATGAAGGCTTAGTGCTCTGTGCAGTGCCGGAAAGAATTGGGATGACTTGACATGCAGGCGAGAGAGCAAGCTTGGACTTGTTGGCTACGAAACATAAGGACAGGGACGAGACCTGGTCTCCGCACTACTACGCTCGAGTACATCCGTGGGGAGCACGCTCGCTATGCCAGTTAGAACCTCAAAATCTCAAGGTTCAAAGATTCAAGACTCCCTCCAAAAAGATTATGTTCATCCAAACTCAGCTGAACGTATGAATAGCCATCTCTTAAACGGTCATTGACCCCCCGAGCAGTACATTTCTCCAGTAATTCCTCCATGTTCTGCTTGCGCTTCAACTTGGACGCTTGTTCCGGCAGATGTAGTCGCGCATAGTGCAGGAGGAACGCCGCGATGCCGGCCAGGATTGGTGTGGCGTACGACGTCCCGGACTTGACGCGGGATGGGTGCAGCTCGCCGGAACCTAGCTTTGCCGGCCAAGCCGACTGGACCGACTCACCAACCGTCGCGATGTTGGCCACGTGCCTCTGAGCGGTCGGGCTGAATGCCGACCGCGAACCGTACGTGTCGGTCGAGTGGACACAGATAACCTCTTGCCTGCTGGCAGGATAAGCTCGTCTACGTAGCGCGCCACTATTAGAGGCGGCCGCAAACATGAGGACCTGGCTGCTGTGTGCATTATCAATGGCAGCTTGAACCGCATCGTGCCCTTTGAAGTTTGTCGAGGACCACCCGAAAGACATGGAGATGATGTCAACTTTCCATTCGTTGATGGCATGATTAATGGCCTGCATCTGTCAGCTCATTACTTCTGGGCAGGAGAGTCATTACCACCAAGCCGGCAGCCTACATTCGCGATAACCTTGCCTTCAAGCACCGCGTTCGTTTGGTTCACAACTTTGATGACGTAAAGCTCCGCGTCAGGGGCATAATCAAGTATCAGGCTCGCAGCGAAAGTCCCATGTCCATGATCGTCCGAAACGTCTTGCCGAGACTTGTCGTAGAAATTGCGTATACCTTTGGGATTGTCACGCGCTTTCAAGCAGTAGTGGTCTCCATCGACTCCCGTGTCTAGGATTGCGATTTTCACCGGCTTGAATCGAGGTTTGATGGGGTGTGACTCGATGAACTTTTCATAGACGAGTTTGTATCGGGATTTCCAATTTTCGTAGTGTCCGGTTTTCCTGAGTGAGAGATCAGCATATACGCATCTTCACATCGTTCATCGGCGGATTCAGACCCTGCCAGGAAGCTCATCGTGCTTGCGCGGTTGAACGACTCACTCTGGTGAAACTGTGCCGACCATCTCGTCATCAAAGAACTGATTTTCCCAAGAGTCTACACCAGGATTTGGCATCAATTCTGCATCTTCTGCGAATCGGGGGATCAGTGTTGCTAACCATGAGGACTCACGCGGATGTACCAGGGATCTCGGCCCAATTGGATCGACCTGTGCTCGTCTTAAATCGAAAAAGTTCGTCGGCGGCGGTGTGAGCGCATTTAGATGCACCAAAGTCGCGGGGACATTTGGCTCTTGGCTGGTCATGGACTGACCCCACGCGCCAAAATCCACCTTCATTGCTTCATTGTCAAGGACGTCCATTTGCAATCTGTGGAAGCCGCTGGTCAGGTACTTCTCCAGGTGGCAGACAACATGTCGATGAATGCGCGACGTGAGCGTGCTGCTCTCAAGGGCTACGCCTTCATCGTTCACCCATAAAGCCTCGTCAAAGCAATTGTCAATGGCAATGAGCAGGCCGGAGTCCTCGGGTATCTCGGATCGCCAACCCTCTGTCGTTTCCTCGTCGCCAAAGAACACTTCATAGGCTTCGCTGGTCGTGACGGGGTTGCTCAGCTCGACGCCATGCTCCTCGGCCAGCTTTTTGAATGGCCGAGCAAATTCCACCTCCAGTAAGATTATTGCCAAGGCTACGAGTTCTGGACAGGGATGCTTCACGTCTAGATCGTCCAAAGTAAATTCATTGCTATCCCCGCCGTCCCCGACTGCTTGAATACCTGAAGTCGAGCAGGATGGACTGTTCCTGGGCAGTTGTATTTGGATAAACGGTCGCAAAGGAGTTTTCCGAGTCTTCGTCTGGAAGAACTTGATGTCTGCAGAGCTCCAGCCTGGCGGGAGCCATGGGGTGCCATTTAGGTGTAGAACCGCGTAGCCGACAAAGAGTGAAATGATACGCTTCGTCTTTTCTTTGAACAAGTCGGGTCGCTCTTCAAAACAGCTAGACAAAGTTACGGTGGGATTGGCGGTCTCGGTAATTGGGAATTTTGTCGCTTTGTAGCCCAGCGCAAAGAGTTTGCCGCCGGTGAGCTTCAGCATGAGGCGCTTTGACGTTTCCTTTTGGATCTTGGCAATCGGTTCACAGAGCCTCTCTATCGGTTGCGCATCTTTCTTACGACGCTGGTTCATTGCGGCAGATTCGGCAAATCTAACGACTTTCTCTGTGGCGATGTCGACGCAAACTTCTTGCCAATTTTGCTCCATTTGAATAAACATGTCGAGGACGAGCTCCTCGTCTTTGTCGTCGTCACCGCGGGACTTTCGACTGTGAAGTCGAGGGGAGGCAATAATCATGCTGTCATTGGGTTTCCTCTCGGGTTTCTGGTAAGTGCCCAACCTAAGTCCAGCCGCGTATTCATGTCGGGGTCGGCAGGAGCAATCCCTGCATTCTAGGAGCGCGTTCAGGGTCGACTGAGCTGCCTTCCGGACAGCCTTTGATGTGTCGCCGATGTCGGAACTTTCGATAATTTCTGCAGATTTCTCGATAGATTGCTGCGATTGTTGCTTTCTAAGTTCATCCACGCAATCTTGGATCGTTCTGTCCACTTTGCGGCGTTCCTTTTCAGATTCTCCTAGCTTCAGCCATTTCCTGATGAAAGCGGACTTCTCATCGTCACGTTTCCGCTTTTCTATCTCTGACCAGTCACGGTTGAGCTGCCCTAGACGATCATTGGGCGAAAACATCGGGTGGAAAGTCTCCGAAACCAGAGAGTTGAGACACTGCAAAGCCTGCTTGACTAACTCCTTGTTTCGTTGCGGCGAAGTCTGGCATGCGAGCAGTAAGAAGCCTTGGAAGCTGAAGCAATGAGATGCTAGGTGGGCAAAGGTAAGTTTGGCTAGCTTGTTTGGCTCCTCTTCTCTAGCAATAATCGCCATCCGAAGGAGCGTGCTGGACGTTTCCATGAGTAATTCATCTTCGCCTGCGTCCTCCGGAGCAGAGAAAAAATCCACGTCGGCAGCCCTTGACTGCATCTCAGCAGCGAGACGTTTCCTAATGCCGCTCGGCGAGTACTCGGAAGATGCGGTCGACGGCCCTTGGCACCGTGTCGCTGATGATGGGGTTTCTCGTATCTTGGATATCTATCCATGGCGGGCGGGACCGTTCGAGACCAAGCGGAACAGACAACGCCACCACCTTATCGCCTTCCAATCACAAACGGCCTCATTGAGGCGGGGTAAGTCGTAGGCTTTGGTTGTTCCAAAAAGGGTGCGTAGCTGTCCGGCCCGTGGGGCGATACGATTGGACCACCAACTTTGTTGCCTTGGTGACTAATACCGGCGTATTTAAGTGTTCCGTCTTCCCCCCTGATCCTCCATTCTCAACGATGCGGTCCATGCCATTCGAGTGACTCTGAGCCGTCAACACCCACGACAAAACAATAGACATCTACCCTACCTATCGACGTAGTCTGGCCCGACTTGCCCCCATGACTGACGTCGACGCCCGTTCGAAGCCAGATCGGCCAACCATTGCTGATTCCACCAATCAGTGTCTCTTATCGTTCGAACAATGCATGCAGCGGGCGTCGACTCTCCATCCCCGAGACAAAGCCTCGCTAGAAGACCAAGCTGCGAGGTTCTCTGACTGGTTTAAAAAAATCAGAGTCTTTGCTCCAGAACGAGCATCCATAGACCATCGGCTACGATATGTCCCCGAGGCGCAGAGTGTCGTCACTGGCTTGCTGGAGTCATTGGAATATCGCATTCAAAACTGTATGTTTCTCGCTCCTTCCATATTGCGTGAGCCTCTGGCTTCCAGGAGTCGACGTCAATCTAACGTCCAAACAGACTCAGACATCCTTGATACCCTAGGCATGCCTCCCAAAGTCAAGGCTACGAGCATTTCAGATGGACCGTGGATGCGGTATCTTCGCAACATCACGATTGAAATAAATTATCTCAACAGCACTTCGAACATAATTCGTAGAGCCAGCAACGAAGTCCAGATTCTCAGAGCTAATAAATTCCGGATCAGAGACGACGCTGGCATTGACGTAGAGTCATTGCTCCTCGGCCATTTCTCCCGTTACGTTGGCGACCGGTTCCCCGGCATCCGTGATGCCATCCGAGACAGACTCGCTCAGTCCATGATCACTCGGCGGAAACGAATTTTATATAGGAGACATCGTCAAGGGAACTCGTCCATGCGACCACAGAAGGCAGTTCAAAAGGCCGCCATTATGATGCCAGCTGCCTTTACAACAGTTCCGTCGGCGCGAGTTGATCCACAGCAGGTCGATGTCGTTGAATCGACCCTAATCGCACCCTCGGAGACCCAAAGTGCAACAACTTTGGTGCCTGCCAAGTTCAAAATAGCCGCAACAGTTCCGTCTATCCACTCAGAAAACAGGACAATTGCCTTGGCCAACCATGAGACTCTCAGTTTCCCACCTGCACCCGGACGCGCTGCGAAACGAAAGTACGAACAGCTCAAGTCACAGCGGCTAGCCGCTCACCAGTGCAAGCTTGATGGGAAGGAGCCACATGCAGGTATTGAAGATGACGAGACTACTTTTCAATTCCTGTCGCTGATGAGGCGTCGAAAGACGTAGCTTTCTCAAAGGCAACCCTCGAAAGGACTCTGCAGGTGGACTTCCAAGCAATTGGAGAGATCACCTGTCCTTATTGCCTTTGCGCGCTGCCAGCAGAAGAGGTGTTTCGTGAGAAAAAATGGCAGTGAGTACTCACCTCCTTATTCCGGCTGGAATCCCATCACAAATGCTAGAAAAGTTCATGATACTGTTGCTTATGTCTGACCAGCCTTCAAGGAACCATGTGAGGAATGATCTGGACCCCTACGTATGCCTTTTTGAGAATTGCGCCATGCCGGATAAGCTCTATAGCCATAGTGACGAATGGCTCAGCCATTTGCGTCTTCATCGTCGACTCTGGCGCTGCCCCTCCCATCCAGAACTGGGTCCATTTTCGACCGCTAAAGAATACATTGAACACGTGAGGAAATGCCACAACACCCAACTTAGCGACACCAAGCTCCGCATCTTGGCGCAGCGAAAAACTCGTAATGCGGTCAAGCTGTTCAAGTCATGCCCCTTGTGTGGTCAAGACGAGGCCGAGGTCGATGGCAAAATAGAGGATCACATCGCCGGTCATTTGAGATCCCTCGCCCTCAAGTCCCTCCCAAGCTACCAAGACGAGTGTCCAGACGATGCCGAAAGTGGAATGGAGAGCTCTGATACCTCACGAGCACAAAGCAGAAACACGGCCAAGAGTCTTGGGGATGACGAAGACAGGCATGAAATGAGAACAGAACATTTCTGGGACAACTGGAACGCTCAATTTACCCAGCACGACGACCCCTCAGACTTTCTGGGGCATGCTCCTCCTGATATTCCTGATATTGATGCCAGCCAAAAGAGCGACTGGATGATAACCCAGAATCTTGATGAACTCGTGCCCTCGAAGTCGTTTGGGAGTCCTGACGATGATGCGATACTTCAGTCAATGCTGCATCAAATGAGGAACCAGAAGAGGATGATTGTTGACCGGAAAGACATGCCATCGCAACTGCCTCTTCTCTCAACAGATCAGAAAACGCCAGGGGTACCAGAAACTCACGAGAGATCGTCAAAGATGGTTTCCAAGTTGGCCGAGCCCAGCAGTATCGACCCATTGCGTCCAGAAGGCCAGGAATCTGACCTCCAGTATCATTCAGGCGAACCAAACGAGACTGAAACGCTTTGTTGTCCTGACTGTAGTGAAATCTTTGGTCATACGACCAGCCTAAATCAGCATTACAAGGTATTTCACTCACACAATATGACGCCACATAGTTGTCCCGAATGCCCTCAAACCTTTCCTCATATCACGGACCTTGACAATCATTACGAGCAACATCACTCTCGCAATATGACACCGCATCATTGTTCCGAATGCGGCGAGACCTTTCGTAGAAAGAAAGATCTTGACCGTCATCACGCGCGATATCACTCTCATGAAACCGCGAGCTACTCAAATGAGACCGAATTGTATTCTTGTCCCAAATGCGGCGAAACATTCGGTCGCAAGAGAGAGCTTGATCGGCATGACGAATTACAGCACACTCGTAATAGGGGACCACACTACTGTCATATGATCGGCTGCGGGCATGCTTGCAACACGCAAAGGGAACTTGACAGACACGTGGCGTCCACTCACAGAACTTTTGGACCCCATGATGATTACAATCATTACAGCTAAATGGGAAGTTTTATGAGCTTTTGCCTTCCTTTTCTTCAAAACTGTACAGATAAAAACTATGGTATGAAGCATATATTCAATTTATTCTGAGTGTATCATTCTCCGTACAAGGTAATGAATGATGTGTTTTCCCACTCTGATCCATCAAGTCTAATCATTGGTGACCTTGTAAGCCTAACGATGTCCGCTCTAAATGCTACCCGATACTATTGTACTGTTGAATCATGTCTTGAAATTTCTAGTCACAGCGACCAATGCAGATATAGAATCCAAATCCAGCCCCTCGCGTGATGCGCCCATGTTATTGCGTCAAAGGGTATCACGTAACCCAATTAAGCGTTCTATTCGTCTTTTTCAACGATCCCATGCCCTTGCTGTCCCCATCTCTACCATTGGTCCAGAGAGGTCATTAATGAATGGTCCGTTGTGAATTGCTACTTCTGCTTGGGTAATCTTCTTCGGAAACGCGTAGATGTTGTGTCAAGAATCCTCGTACAGCATAGGCGCTTTAACTCGGGAACAGGGAGATTAAAACGAGGAGATAGAGTTGTTTATGAAGGCAAGACTATCGGACGTATGGTGGACAAGGCCGCAGAGAAAAGGGGAGGAAGGAAGGGAATCAGCGGCAAGAGGGCCTGACATTCTCGAGCGAGTCATTCTGGCGAGCTTGGCGAGTCAGACCACACGATAGTGCGAAGCAATGCGTGCTTGATAGTCTAGATCCAGATGCTGACTTGAATGTTGCCCCCAAAGATGGCAGCCGTTTGATTTGTTTGATCGATCTGCAACGAACACCATGGCCTGCATTCAAGATCGAAGCGCGACTTTAGATGGTGATACCGAAAAGAACTTCGGGCAAAGTCCGGGGCATAAGAAATTAGGCCCTAGACGGTAGACAATACCTGGAGCAGGCTGATCAAAGAAAAATAAAAAAGAAATGAGGATTCCCTAACTTACTTGGATTGGCTGATCAAGACCCCTTGGCCAAAGGCTCGTAATACACCCAGAAAGTCGGCGCCTGGGCAACTCGGGACGAAAGCCATCCATCCGCAGGCGCCGCGCACTTGGCGAGCTTGTCGCATGACTCGCGAGACGGCCGCTGAAACGTGCCCTCCCCACCTCCCCATTTTGTGTAAAGGGGTAAAGAAATTTTACCCCGTGCCGTATGGTGCGAGCAGCGAAGCCCGGCGAGGAGTTCATCCCAAGGCGAGGGAAAGGTGGCCGTCTTCTATCTGAGACGTAGCGGCGCCGATCAGCTTCGAGGGGTCGCAAATCCTCGTACAAGACAGATGAAATAATCCTGGTGCCGGCTTGTCGCGTAGGGCTGTCCCTGTGCAAGTGTCGAGGTGCATTGATGATCTGGCAGAGATGAGCCGTTTTATCGTAGAAGCACCGAGATGCGCTGCGATGTGCATGATTGGACAGACCCGTGACAGAGGAATGTCTTCCATTGCTAGGGACGGAAATTGAGGGCATCATCATGCAGTGTCCTTTTCAAGTGCAGTCCCGCGCGCGACCAGCGCGCGTCTCGTCTCGTCGGTGGATCGGGATCATGCAGAGAGTCAAAGGGAGTCCTCAAGCCATGTCATCTTCAGGTAATTGCCTATGTGTCCTAGATATCTAGTTACAAGTATATAAACGTGTATGTATGTCCCTTGAAAACATGTCGACAAGATGCACGTCAATCGGCAGCCATCCATTCGAGCCCATCGTCATGGTTTCCCGACTTTCTTTGTTGTACCTGGCCCTTACGGCTAAGGCGGCTGCCGCATCTCAACCTCCTCTCCCGGCATTGACCGGAAATGCGTCAGTCGTGGCAGCCGGAGTGCCCTGCGCCGTCGAAGGCACTATGCCGGAGCTTCCCTCGGCGCGCCGGCAACGGAGCACCACAGAGAGCAAGACGGTGCTCGTCTATCCAAGTCGCGACGAGCCCATCATCATCGACACATACATGCACATCATTGGCAGAGATGCCAAGGACCACGCCGGAATCAACGTAACTTCCCCCCCTCCCTATTTGCTTGTATGTATTCTGCATTCGGCTGATCGCCTCTGGGATTTTTCTCGTCCTGCAGACAAGTCATGTCGAGAAACAAATGACAAGGCTCAACGAGGCATTTGCCCCGGCGAGAATCTCGTTTGAGCTCAAGGGCACGACTCGTCACAACGACGCAGTCTGGGCCGAAGGTGACGATCGGGACGGCATGGGCGTGGAACTCGGAAACAAGACGTACAACGTGCTCAACATTTACGTGATGCCGTTCGTCCTCGGCACCGACGCGTACACGTACCAGCGTGAGGCGAGGCTCGGAGAAGCGTCGGGGCCCAGTGAGAATATAAAGGAGAGCCTGGAAGAACTGTGGGAGGGTATAGTCGTGCGTCACGTCACCCTTCCCGACATGACGGACAGGGGAGGAACACGGTTCGACGGGAACGTGGCCGTCCACGAAGTAGGCCACTGGCTCGGTCTCGCCCATATCTACTCGCGTGGCTGCCTCGGAGACGCTGTGGCCGACACTCCTCCACAGTCGGGACCAAACGAGTTCTGCGCGCCAATGGGGAGCAACAACACATGTCCGGGCTCTGGCCCGGATGACTACCGCAACTTTATGGGCAAAGTAATCGAGTAAGCAGAGTCGAAAGAATAATAAAAGAGAAGGAGAAGAAGAAAAAACAGAAGCTGACCATTATATTTTATAAAAAAAAAAGGAACTGTAGCGACCACTTCACCTACGGACAAAATACCCGTATGCGAAACATTTGGCGACGATACCGTGATCCCGCCGGACCAGAGGATCCAGTCTGGACCAACCAGTGCGACGACATCTACTCAATTGCTTTTGCTCCCTTTATTGCAAACAAGAACCTCACGGGGGAGGAGAGATGGGCGTCGGGCCCGGTCATCAAGCGGCAGGAGGTGTGCATGCTTCCGCGACCTCCGCCGCGCCAGATTTGCCTCCGGCAGCTCCGGTCCTTTGTGGAGGATTGCAAAGACAAGTCGTGCGAGGAAAAGATCGAGAGGGCGTCGGTCGAGGCTTGCTCCAGGGCACAAGAGTCGGACATGGCCACCGGCAAGACTTGAGGACGACGGCTGGGTGGGCAAGTCTTGAAGGGAGGACCTGAGACGTTTTGCCTGTTGTCAGCGCCCTCGTATCACCTCGATATGTCTCTATCATTTTACTTCACCTTTGCCTAGCCCAATTTGGTCTGTCTTCGTTCCCCCTGCCTCTCTCGGCTGTCTTCTCGGGTGTCATGGCTCGTCCGACAGAGAGCCGAGCAATGACGAGCAAGGAGAAAACGGATCAGATGGTGACGTTTTGCGGTATCAAGATGACCGGTTTCGCGGCTCGACGGAGGCACGGAAGAAGCGAGCAATCTAGATGCGCGTCAACGGCCAGGGGAGATACTGCAGTCAAGACAACGGGTGGAGTCTCCGCACATACCATTGCGAGAAGCAAGACGGACTGCAGTGTCATTTGGCACCGACGAGATACCACTTAAGCATGAATAAGGAGCATGTTGCTGTGAAGCCAAGGCGTTGCAAGTCAATGTTTCTAGTCCTTTTTCCCATTAATTCCTATCCTTTTTTTCTCAAAAAGACGCACCTACTTCAAAGTGCTGCCCGCCGGAGTAGTCAAAGGTGAGAGCGGGGTAATTTCTCATGTCTCACTAGGTGACGTCGTAAGGTTACACAAGACACAGTCTCGTATTTGTACGCAGCGAGGACAAATGAATTGTTTCCCCTTTTCATTCCCTTTCTGTCGCTGGCTGGGAAATTATGTCTAATCGACTGCCGCTCGGTCGCTATGCAGCTCACAATGTCCCGCTTAATGACAATGGTGTGCTCTTCTCACCCATTCTCTTTTTTCTGCGATGAGCTGACGCACCTATGGACTCTTCACATTTTCCCCATGACTGATAGGCCCGGCCTCTGTCAACACAGCGGAAGATGCTGCTGCTCGATTGCGAATTCCCCGCCCTCCATCAGAGGAATGTGCGATTCCTTGCGTCCGATTTTCCTCGCGATCGGGGCCCGGCATTTCGATCCTTAATAGCGAGTAGCATGACGCATCTCTGGACGCGATGGAACAACTACCGATGAGAATAATGCGGTGCTCCGACCGCCAGGCGAAAGCAGTACCAAACGACGACGGCGAATCGAAAATACATGTTGCAGTCACCTTACAAGACGTTCCTGTCACAAGGCAAAAGAAAAAGGACTGGTACATGTACCCTACCACGCTAGTACTGGCGATGGATACATTGAAAGCCACAAGAAGTCGGGGCGCTAGCAAGTCACGGGTTCAGGCGAGTCGAGCAAGTCATGACGACATGGCAGTAAAGTCAGGCTGTTCTCATGGATGGCTTGATCTTGGCTGGCCATTGATTTGCCAGTGGCGAGACTCGTATGGAGCGAAGCTGAGTCGCCTAAGCTATTGTTGGTTGAGGCAGCGTTGCATTGCTACGACATGGATCAAGCCTCAGCACGACCCTGCGCAGGGGAATCCGAACAAACAAGCTTTTTGGATTCGATGGCGTGGGGCCACTTGGTTGCATCCCGAATTCAATAGCGGCGATGCTATAGTGGCCGTGATAGTGGGGATACTAAAGCGGCGATACTACGCGGCGATACAACGCGGCGTCACTAGGTACATTATGTACACGTGTACATGTACACACGCTCCAAGTCTTTAGAATCGCGAAGCGATGGCAAATCGTCCTGGCCTCTTACGATGACGATGACGACTTGCACCTTTCATATGAGGATCTTGGTTCAAGTGGTCGAATCCGTGTCCTGCTGAGCAAACATGCGTCCCTTGGTGATTTTTCTGAACAATGAGACCCCCCCGTCCGTGGCAGCTTTTGCCTCATTCAGCGAAAAGACAAGGGCCGTGGTCCAATGGGCCGGTCCTGCTGGACTCCCGTGTCGCGACGCCCAGTCCCGCCTCCTCCACGATGTACCCCGTCATGTCACATAGCTTTCGGCGCAGATCAGGCTAGGGTTCGGGACATAGTCGATCGGCGCTAGCACCCATGTATAGAAGCCGACTCACTAATCACTGTCCCGTGGCCCCCAAATCCAGTGTCAGGCGACGAGTTAGTGCCGCCACGAACCACGACAACAGAATCACAAAAGACAAGGGCCGCACGGCAATTCTGGTGAAATGATGAGGCCCATTCACCTAGTCAGGTGCTCAGCCTAGTGGGCAATTTGCCACCTCGAGTGTTACAGGAGAAATAGCCAAAGTCGGAGCGTCCAATATCCGGCCCGAACGCTAGTGCCACACGATACTACAAGACGTGGTGGCCAGTTGCGCTGGATGAAACAGTGGGCGATGCCTGGAAACGTGAATATGATGGAGAAACTGGGCAAATCTATGACGCGATGATTGAATGAGCTAGGCTGGGCACGGCTGATGAGAGATGTTCATACAAGACATGGAAAGATCGTGAGACCAAAGTTGCGAGTAAAAAGTATGAAATGGCGACGCTGACATGGTTCATAAACAACCACTCTTCATTGCATTTCATTCACAAAAATAAGCATAAACACACAGTCCACTTATCATCTCTTCCAGTATGAAGTTCATCCACTACATTTCAATCTTCTTACTTGGCTACGCAGCCGCCACTCCGGCGCCCAAAGCCGCTCAAGCACAGGACTCGAATCGCCTCCAACTCCGCCAAGATGCCTCTCCACAAGCGCACGACCTTGAACAGCGTCAAACAACTGCCAATGGTCCCCTCACTCGCCCCAACCGCCGCGCTGCCTCCCCACCGCCTGCCCCGAACGACCTCTCCCTACTTGATCCTCAGAAACGACAGAAACCCACAGACGGATCTACGTTAGTCTCCAAGGACTTTCCAGCTTCATCAGTTCTCGAGCTCTCTTCCGGTACAAAGAGGTCGGGAGCAAACTCAGTCAGTCATGTTCATGCGCCAGGCAGCAAAAGAGCCCTTCAAGCACGGGATGCAACGACGGACCTGCTGAGGCAGCTATTGGTCTCCCTCGCTGCGCAGGTCGGTCCTTTGCGTGACTTGATTGACCAGATTCTCCCTCTACTTGCCGGAGACACGACCTTGGATAAGATCCTAACTGAACTGAATAAGCTTCTTGCCGGCTTGTTAAAGGCTCTTATTGGATAATATTTCCTTTAGCATGTTTTTGTGGCTCAAAATACTTGCAATTCAGTGAAGATTGTGGCATTCTTGCCAAGCGCAAGTGAAGCGCAAACTGAGGCGTCTATTGAGAAGCAGTGCAACGTCAATAATATTGACGTCCGCTCTGACAGGCTTCGTGGCCAATCTCCAAGCCTCCTTATCTTGTACTGGTTTCTCAAGACTATCACATACATTCTCTAGTTAGGTTTTGAAGCCGATTGCTCAATTACGCAGATGGATACGTTTCATGTAGCGACGCATGGCAAAATGCGCAAAATAAAAAACGTTTTCTTTCTTATTGAGGCAAGAACAGTGTCAGACAAAGCCCAAGTCCGCTTTCACGACCAAATTAATATCAGGTGATCAAAGTGCGCTGACTTCCGTCTTCCTCTCATCGCGGCCTTGACCGATTTATCAAGCCGCGCGCCCAATTTGTCGCTTAATCTCGGCAGTTGCCTCCATAAAATATGTTTAGATGCTAGAATCGCCGAGCCCTGAAATTGAGGTACTTGCAATACCTACCGCCCAGCCCGGTACAGTCGGAAAATCTCATGCCTCGAGGTCTCGTCTGCGCGTCTTTGGGGTACACGACGCAACTTGTCAGCGTGTGCAGACGCCTATGTAGATTATCCTGTCTACGAAGCCTTGACTAAGTAGAACCACGAACTGAGTCACATGTCTTTATCTTTCTAGCGGTAAGAATTCTCAAGGTACTGAGAAACTGGCTGCGAGATGCTATGCGGAGACTCTCCAGTTGTCGTTACTTTGCAAAACACATCAGGGTTTCTCATCTCATGTATCAAATTTGACAGAGATGGCAATAATGGAACTATGTGAAGCGTAGCACCCACTGTCATCCATTGTTCGACATTGATTTACATTCGCTGGGTGTGGCGGATAACGCATTAAATACTCATTAATTTTGTCCTTTG
This sequence comes from Hypocrella siamensis, assembly GCA_000731825.1. Lineage (NCBI taxonomy): Eukaryota > Fungi > Ascomycota > Sordariomycetes > Hypocreales > Clavicipitaceae > Hypocrella > Hypocrella siamensis. The sequence goes on along the minus strand of JMQE01001701.1, from coordinate 53,774 downwards.
TATAATGCCTTGTCCATTATATTCACAAACAAACTTAAATATGAATAAATATGAAGCGTAGCTGAAGGCATCTACCCAGGGGGAGGAGTCGATCACAAGACCATGCAAGAAGGCAGGTGGACATGTACTCTTGAAACAGCCAGCTGCGCGAACGCGGCTAATATGACCGCCGGGCACAGAATAGACGCCATCAAAAGTTTCACATTGAGCCAGTAACAAATTAATACTGCACAAGAATCCTCCAAGAGGGTAAGAAGCAAATTTCGGAGGACAAGAGACATACCCGGGCCACATTTATATGGAATTGGCGAATTAGAAGGGACCGGAACAGAATAGCTCCTCTTACATTCGCCCCCAACTGCTTATGGGATAAAGAAAGAATGGTCCAATATAGAGGAATGACTTACGTGGGACTTACTGCAGGATGCAGGGCCGTTCTGCACGCTTACCCTCCTCTGTGCCTTGCGACATTACTAGGCAGCGAGTCGCTTAATCATGGCCGATTGATGCTCTTCTTATTTTGTAGTAATGACTTGCTTGCAATAACGGCAAGAAAAGAGACAGAAGATTGACAAGCAAGTGCGGGAGGAATGTCTTTTTTTCCCGAGTTGCACTGACTGTGCGTATGTCAATGATGGGTTGTCTAGCTACTAGGTAGATATTCATGGAGACACCCAAGTAAGTGCGTCCACGGGACCGGGTCCCCAACGTGAGACATATTTCTTAAACCTTCTGAGCCGAAAATTCCAAGTAATGACAAGGAATCAACAATGTCTATTTCCTTCTTTTTTTATGTTCAGTGCTCTCAACGGCCCGCCGAGAACATCGAATGACCTTGTCTTCGGAGATGGAGCACCATTCGACGCACTGCGAGGATTAACAAGATACTACTAACCTGCGCTTCCATCGAAGCATGACGCAGGAGGATCAGGGTCACTAGGACAGGGCATTGGTTCTCTGTTCTTCCTTGTCGGCGGATCCACTACGTAAGATGATATTTTGCGCTGGGCTCCCTCACCTTTGTCTCAGCAGCAGCAGTTCAAGGAACCGTTTTGTCGGCTCTTCACAGCTTGTCAGGGATCGGCAAAGCACGTCTGAAGCTTGGCCCTTGTTGTGCGTCTCTCGGCATAATCTCAGCATGACCATCTGAGATCGTCCCTCCCTGGTCTGGACAAAATCAGCCAAGAGTGGCTGTGCAAACCACAACTCCTCACCGACGCTCGTATCCAGATACTGCCTCCAGGCAGCCGTCAAAAAGCTCCAGGGGCAAGTTCAGAGGAAATTCAGCACGTCAGCCCGGGCGTAAACAGCTGCATGAACGAATGATATGAACAAGTGAAGTCGAGGCACATGGTCTTCTGCCTGACGATGGTTGCACAAGGCACTCCTGAGAGTTCCAGAGCTCCGTCCGCAGTACATGTAAACCCTCCTGAGAATGGATGATTCAGCTAGCCTAGGCCAGGACCCGGATGTTTGCCGCGGAATCTCGCTAGTGGTGTGGCCTAAGTTATTTCCGACTGAACTGCCGCGGTGGGTCGTTGGAAGATGTTGGCGGAGATGGCGGAGATGGATCTATCCTTTATTACAAGGCTCGAGACTTGATAGATGCGCGGGGACCCTCCCGCCGTTGAATGTTTTGTCACACCTGCAGACCGATAATCCTGCCAAATTAGGGTTTTGTAGCACACTACGAAACATTGACAAGCGGGGTTCCAAAGCGACTATCTGAACAAGCTGACCTGCCTATCTGCGGACGACAGGGAAAAGAAGCAAGGCTGAGCGGGGCTGACATACATTTGCCTAGCACCGGGAAAGTGCCATAGACGCATGCATCTAGACTGCGTGGCGTTGGCTGATAAGAGTCCCTCGAACTATCCGTCTCGAATTCCCTTGCCTAGCGTTCTCTAACAGGGTACCCCGTCTCGAAGACCCTTGAGCGAAAATTAAGAGCGTCTTTGAACCGGGGCCACACCAGCGCCGTGCGTACGCAGTCATGCAGGAAGCCAGAGCCACATGGTCCGCGGTCCAACCATTCCTGCTTCCTGCTCACCATGTCAAGTATTCAATCTAGCCGCTCGCAAACGCCTCCGAACCTACGTTTCCTAGCTTCATGGCACGCGTGCTTGGCTGTGCGAGGAGGCCTTGGCGTCTCGCAACCCAGCTTACCCCGGCAGGGTAGGGCACCATCACAGGCCTTGGGGCAGATTGATAAGACGCAAGAAGACGACGGGGAGTTGACCCCTGTAAGCCGTGAAAAGCCACAACTGAGCCGAGTGCATAGGTTCCTTTGATACGGCGTTAGGGTTAGCAAGGCAAGCCAGGGGGCGCGGCGATCGCCGCTGCTTAGTGACGTAGCGAATGATGGGGGCGTAATGTGTCCATCATAACTCAATCTATCCATATCGAAGCCGCTCAAGCGAAAAGCAACGCTTGAATGAAGAATCGACGACGCAAAAAGGACAGGATATATAGCCCCGTTTGTTTTTTTCCGGCAATCAAAGAACCATTTTTTCACACACTTGGAAGTCAAAGGAGAGGGACGCAAGTGACGTCTTTGACAAGCTCTATTTTTGCAACCCAGCAATGCATAGTCGGAGCCATTTTCGGCGGCACTCGATCTCAAGCAGGTGGGCTCCGTTGCGGATGGTGAGAATATAGTCGTATCGTAGTCCTCGTTGGAGTCCCGTCCCATAATTTGCCCGAGCTGCCTTGACTGGTCCTTTGCGCATGCGGCTGCAATAGGGCAGCTAAGCCGTGCTGTACTACTACGGTTACTCGGTGAGCCCGGACTACGAGTTGTAGCCGGAAATCTTCATGTCGGATGAAGTATTGCCCCGTATGGCGCTTGTGGCGAGGTGCGATTTCTAATTTGGTCCCTTGGACGCCATGGCTCGAGACCCTTTCAAGAACTTTTAAAAAAAAGGCAATTGACATGATTGGTCAGTGAGCCACTTCGGGGGATAGGACGAGGCGGCGTGATGCCGTGCAAGTTTGGGGCCTCAAAGAAACGATGGCCTAGGAGACGGAGACGAGAGACGGGTATAAATTGCCCCCGTCTTCCATGTTTGGACTGGGACGAGAATCTGGATTTTGCGGGCATGGTCCAAACTCTTTCTTCTCGTCACGCATTTCCCCGTTTCGCTGCAGAATGGCATCACTTCACGGTCCCGCCCAACTACAAGACGCAGAGCATGACGCACAGCAAGAAATCCAGCTCAAGTTTTCGTACTCAACCGAGAGCCCGTTTGACACAAGCCTGAGACGCGGCGACGGCGACGGCGACACCAAGATTCACACTGCCAAGCAAATCGCCGACTTGGTCCTGTCCGTGTCACTGAGCCAAGACGAGGAAGAAAAGGCCAGACAGGTTGCCAAGACTTCGGGCATTTGTGACGACTGGCCTCCTCACTGTAGAGTTGAAGATCCAGACGAAATCTACTCGTTTGGCTGCATCCTGGCCGTCGCCCACTTCTACAACAAACGCAGAGATCTGGCCGAGAACAAGGTCTTGTTTTCCAACACGTACAACCGATGCGTCTGCGCCGTCAACTCATTGACCTACTTTCTTCAGACGCCGCGGGATCGGACGACGATGCTTCCTGGTCCGGTGAGACTGGACGTGGGCGAGCGCTGGAAGCTCGACCGCGCATGGGACGTTTGCGTGTGTCTCCTGGGGACGGCCAAGGTCTGGTACGCGTTCCAGCGGAAGCAGCTCATCAGAGAAGCGGCGGCCATTGTGCACAACGTCCACTACCGGAGAGCTGCCGACAAGGCGCGCGACAAGAACAACCTGTACGGCCAGGGGCGCATCTGCCGCAAAACGTTGAAGCTCCTCACCCGGGAAGAAATCGAGCCCTTTATCCAGCCGTACCATTTCTTCAAGAAGCTCGACCCAGTCCGGGAGCACCGAGCCAGTCATGTCAATCACCGGGATTGCACCGATGACGCCTGCCGAATTGACGGCGATGCCGGCGGCACCCGAGGGGGAGTAGTCGCGCCGCCCCCGGTCGAGTACCACGTCCCCGACTGCCAAGGCTGCGCGAAGATCGAGCCTCCGCCCGAGAGCTTCCAGCACTTCAACGAGATTGCCGAGAATGGCATGCCGGCGATCAATGTGGACAGCGAGGCACGGGACGACGACGCCGCCGCCGCCGCACACTCCTGGTGGGTCCTGGCCGACAATGACACGCTTGTCGTCTCGCACGTCTGGAGAGACGGGATATGGGGGACGAGAAACACGGGCATCAACGGCTGCGTGCACGACCTGTTGACCGGCATCGCCATCAGGCACGGATGCAAGAGCTACTGGCTAGACTGCGCCGTGATTCCTGAGGACGATCGGACCCGGAAACAGCTCATCATGAGGATCAACTCGACGTTTTGGCAAGCCAAGATTGTGCTCTGCTGGGACAACTGGCTCTCTCACGTCGTAGCGGATCCGCAGACGTTGCTCCTGTCCATCATGGTATCGCCTTGGCACCGCCGGGCATGGACCCTGCTCGAGGCCAACCGGGCGCGGCCGCGGCACATTCGGTTTCTGAGGTGGAAGCGAGACGAGACCACCGGCCAATGGTCTCCATGCTTCTTTGATCTCCATAAGGCCGTCGAGAACGTGCTGGGCGACTCGTCCTCGGTGCCGCTGTGGATCCGGTCGGCGCTGGTCGACCTCTTGCCCTACAGCGGCATCAACCTGTCGGCCGACGCGGCGGGCCTGCTCCTCTCGGGACGCCACGCCTCGCGTCCCGGCGACGCCGAGTCGATCTGGGGCCTGATCCGTCCGTTTGAGACGCGTATCAATGCAGACGACCTCCCCTTTCACGATCCGTACGCCTACACAAAAGGCGAGGTCGACGTCGCCTTCATCAGCTCCGACGCGGCCCGGTTCGCTCCCCGCAGCGGCGCCACGTCCTGGAGACCCGGGAGCACCACGGCCAGCGTCTGGGCGCGCACGGCCTACGGCGGCATCAAAGCCCGCATCATTAACGGCGGCCGCGACACCAAGAACCTCAAGAGCAGCTGGTGGGTCAAGCGGGGACACCACCTCAGGGCGCACATCAAGAAGGACCCCGGCAGCGAGGAACTCTTGGATCTCGACCTGCGGGCCTTTGACGGCTTCGCCCTCATCTGCCCCATCCTGCAGGGAGACGTCGGCGGGGCGGCACTGCTGCCTCCCGACGAGCGCGCCAGAGGATCGGTCAAGGGCTTTTTCCGGACCAGCATCAGCATGGAGTGCTCTCGGGCCATCGCCGTCACCCTGCCCAAGAGCGACGACGTCTGGCAGTGGAGGGGTCTCGTTCACTTGGCCGAGCCCATCTTTTTTGGGGTCGACGACGAGAAGGAATTCGTGATTGGCGGCTGATGGAATTGTCACATGCGGGGAGGAGAAGGTGGGGGAAGGGGAGTGCGCTCAGTTTGTTTTTATTAATCGTTCAATTCTTTGTAAATTTTGTAAGTAGAGATAACTCCCCTAATGAAAAGCCGATCAAGAATCGCCCCGGCTTTGGGAGCACCAATGCTGAGCTTTAGGTACCGATGAGAGCCGTCGCTACTGCTATCCAAGCGCCACTCATTTGTGCCGTTTGGGTAAACGTGATTGTAACCTGGCTGATTCCCAAAGGAGAAGACGCTCCCTAGCCCGTTGATGGCGTAGAGAACGGTGAGCGGGTCCCAAGACTTCCGAGGCAGGCGGCATCCACTGCTTCATGTTAGTTGTCCAACCGGGATCGAGAGAGAGAGGGAAGTAGCAGAACTCTGGGTGAGACGGACAGGTACCACCAATAGGCCGCACCAACAAGATCGTCATGCAAACAAGACGTTTCTGACAAGACTGCCCCCGACAAGACCTTGTCGCCCATCTCGAACCCGGAGAAAGTGATGCGGCCTGGCCACGTGTTTATCACGTGGGCTGCCGCCGAGGCGTTTGATGCAAAATTAAATTCGCGCCCCGAGGGATACTTGCCTCCCATGACGACAAGCTCCTCGATGCGTGCGCTGATGAGCTCTCTACCAGAAAGGGGTGAGTGCGCGTCTGGCCCTGATGACAGCAAACCCGAAAGCTAAAGCAACATTAACTTTATGGAAGGAAAGAGACTTCAAACGACGTTCAACACGATTCGTGCAGTGGATGAGGGGAAACTCACGTTGTCCAGGAGTCCAATGCTGGCAATCGTGACGGCTTGATCCGTCTCTCTTGCCAGGAGCCGACGATACAAATTGACAGGATCTGACGAGAAGCTGACGTCACCGCCAGGAAGGGAGGTATACCGACGCCAGTGGTACGCAATCTTGCTCGCATACTCGCTGAACCGGTACGCATCCGAGTCGAAATACGTCGTGTTGGTGAATGGCCGTTTGAGTCCGAGCGGCGTGTCAGAATGGCCATAGTACCCGAGCAGACTCGACACAGCTTGAGCCGAGTACACTGAGGGGTAATTGACATTGACCCCAATCAGATCGACGCTCGGATCTGTACAGGCCAGCAAAAGGGCACCGGCGTCGCTGGGATCGATTGCTTAGCGGCTTGTACCTCCAAGGGGGGTGCGGGGGCTTCCTTGTCATTCACCGTGCTGCTTACTCTACGTCGCTGAAAAAGTCGGTATCGATAATAAGCTTCTTGCGCCCGAGAGCAGCATCGCCACTGCTCAACAGGGCCTGGCAGAGAAGGAGTAACCAATTTCGTTGCAACATCATGTTTAAACCGCGCGCGAAGAGGCAGAAACAGATTGAGCAAAAGCGTTAGTTGTGCAAGTCAGAAAGATGCCGACGCCGAGAATGCTCTGCCGCAGATTGCGCGATTTTCGTCAAGTCAGTCATCTGCCTACCTACACAGCCCTGAAGCGGGGCACTTGCATATATTGGCTTGGCTGAAGACGTCGCAAAGGTCTGAGGAGGGGGAAAACTAATAGCCAGCGGAAAGGAGAAGTGCTTCCGGAGGAGGGGAAGGGGAACGAACTAATGAAAGGGGGGGAAAGATGAATGAGGAGAGGGAGGAAGAGGGAAGAGGGATCGGGCGATTTGAGGCTGAAAATCTGTCGCGACTGCTCCGGCAGCCATTTCCCAGCTTATGCTGCACCATTTCTGTCGGCTTAGCTCAGCACATGTCCGTCTTGGTCGTACAAACTTGTCAAATCAGACCCGGACGCGAAAGGTGTCACGATTTATATAGCATTTTCGAGCACGGCTACTCCGATTTACACAAAGCCCGCCGTGGGCATGACGCTCAAAGCGAGGCGAAATATCAAAATTTTGAGCATACACCAAGAATACTTTCCAAAAGAATTAGTGACGACTGAAATGCTGCATGACCTCGAATGTGATATAAGCCGCATAATCACGCACCGACTGACGTGTCACCAATTTGTCTCCCACGAATCATTATTTGACGAGTGTCCTCGCCTCGTCGATTGACGCACACATGAGTCATGGGTCGCGCAGTAGACCATTTATAAGCCTCGAAAGGTTCACTTCACATATTGATTGGAAAAGCTGCACTGTTTTACGCCAATGGGAGAACCCATGACGAGTGACTTTGCAGATGAGGCTCAACACGTACAAAAAAACAGAAGAGGAAGGAAAAGAAAAGAAAGGAAAATGTATAAAACGGCACATGGTAATGGTAATGGGTGAAAAGAGACCAGCTAACTCTCATGACGCTCCAGAGACAAACAAGTTTTTTTCTCCTCGTCATCTCCCATCGTCTCTTTCAGGAGACGTCTCTTGTGGCGTTAGATCCATCTCGGACAGCTCTGTCCCAATACAACACTGCATTGGCCACGGTAGTCATGACGACCTTTCTAGCCTCGTGCTTCGCAGGTATAGGCGGGTCCGGCGACAGCGGCAGCGGCTGGGCCAACGGCACGCTACAATTGATGTTTTGGGCTTGTCTGCCGGAGCTGCCCGACATCGTGTCCGAGTGGGCCTCGCTGGTCCCACTGACCGTCTACTTGTCGGACACGCGGACGGCATATGACCTTGCGGGCGAGGTGTCGCTGAGGGCCAGGCTGTCGCTGAACCTGGCCCCGAAGCTCTGGGAGCTGGGCTGCATCGCCAAGCTCCTGCGCCAACGCGAGGCCTTCCTCGACAGGTCGAGCGCCAAGGGCGATCCGCTCCGAGTCTACGACGTGCACTGGGGCAGCATCTTTCCTTGCTACAACAGCGCTGCCACCGCCAGCGTCGGCGCCGACGCCTGCCGCTCCCTAACGCCCGACCGGATCGTAACCCTTCAGGAGCTAGACAGAAGGGTCCAGGCCGACGTGGAGCGCGTCGGCGCCGACCTTACTCGCCTCTGCGGCATCGGCGGCACCAGCTCCCTCGAGAGCCTGAGGAAGATGGTCGGGCGCAACCAAAGACTTGACGTTATCCACGTCTCGCGTGCGCCTCTGCAACCAGGGGGCAGAGCCATCACCTGCTTTCTACCACAGTGGCTTCGTCGCGCCAAGACGCCCATCTATCTCTTCTTCGCCGCTGTGTTTGGAGGCATCTTGATAAGCCTGGGCTGCATCGGGACAGGCCTCTTGCTGTTCATCGGCGGCATTTCCCACTTCTGCTTGCACAAGATTGACATCCGTCGACCATCACAATACCTGCACGACAAGGAGCATGCCAGGGGCTGCATGCTCGTCGCTGCCCACGACAACGCGACCCACTGGACGCTGTACGTTGGTGACCGCGGCACCATTGATTGCCTTCTTAACAAGCCAATGATTGAGATTGCCGAGACAAGCGCCCTCATCCGATGCTGGTTCCGCTTCGCCGAAAACCTCCAGGTCCTCGTAGTCACGTACATTGCCGGCCAGAAAGGATGGGATGGCCTTTTCTTCCTGCTCGTCATCATTCTCTGCAGCTTGACCCGCCTGCAGTCCTGCGACAAGCACGCGGCCGCCTGGCTCAGGGAACATGGCATCACGACGACGGCCATCCGGTGCGACTTTGCCGGCCGATCCGAGCTTCTCGGTGCCGTGCAGCTGCTGAGCGAGGGTGGGAACACGCTCTGGATGGACAGCGTCCTGGCTCCCGTCATGCGCCGACGTGTCTGGCTCCAGGCCGTCGCGGCCGTGAAGAATCAGGAAAAAGCCGACCGGGGTATTGAGGGCGAATTCGGTTCGCTCAAGGTGCACGAGAAACACTGGGTCAGGGCCACGACCATGCAAGCCCTGGCCGGCTACCGACTGATTGGGCAAAAATTGACAGACATTGAGAATGCCATCTGCCGCCGGGAATCTGGTGAGAGAGCATGTCTCCATGCCAAGGTTTGAAGTGAATCTGGCAAAGCAAGCGCCCATGCCAAATGTGGCAAGCAAGTGCTCCTTGCAAGAAGGTTTTAATCAGAATGAAACAGCTCAAGTAGTAGCACGATTGATGACGCGCATGAATATCCATGATGAATTACGCAAAATTATCAAGTCGAATTTTCGCTTTAGCCAGCAACATAGTGCATTAGCTAATATTAGCCTAGGAGGTCCCCATAGTCAAGGTATACTATTTCAGTTTGATGGCCAAGGTTCACCGCCTCGTTCTTTTAACCAAATATAGGAGTTAAGAGGAGACTAGGTATATCCGCCTAGTACCCGGTTATATCCCGCTCGCGCTATACCCCTCCCCAGGGTCTTATCACACCCCGATTAATAGCTGCCTTTACCACGCGCCGAAAAGGGGTACATATAGCAAGCGATGACTTATGCTAGATACTTGTGTGGTATTTGCTCTGTCATGAACGGCACAGGCAAGGTGGTGACAAAAAAATTGAGAAATGTCAGTGCTGGCGAGCTGTAGCTCAGGTGAGTGCGGCGACGAGTCCATTCTCGCGATAAAATATAGGTACCGACGGGTCACTAATACATTGACTAGGTTCGTAGCGCCGGGGCATACCACTGCATGACTCTCACCATGCTGCTGAGCCAATGAGGACGAAAAGCGATAACTGTCGACCATGCCAACCACTTTCAATGCCCCTCCTTTCCATCCACCAGAGTTCGCAAGCTGCGTAACAGCAACAGTAAGCACGCGGTGGGAAGGCAGTGCAAACCCTCCCCACATCCCCCTACTAAACCCCGCGGAAGCTTCTTGCTCATATGAGGCATTGGTGTGTCTGCGTAAGGCCATAAGAGTCGAGGCTTGGTCTCGCTGATGAGCGTTGTGTCGGTCGCTTAGTGTATAATTTTTTTTTGGTCCCTTCCAAAAAGTAAGCGGAGAAAGGAAAAAAGAGATAGGGAGGAAAAGATCAAAGCAGAGTAGTCAGTCAGTCATATACTGAGCTCCGCTTTTTGTAGTATTCAGTTATCGCATAATAGCATGAGCAAGGCGTCTCGATACGTCACTGGTACAGAAACCGATCGACCGCGTCACTTTTTGACGTGATGTTAAGCGTCTCGTGTTATTAGTGTACTGTACATACATTTTCAGGTACGTATTGAATTGATTACAATGGGTACGTCTGTGGTGTGTACTTGGTACAGCGAGTGCTCTGGTGCGTACAAGCCGTATTCCTCTCCACCGACTAGCCCAATTATTCCTTCTGATCCCTCTTTTGCACCTCGCACAACCTTCACCATCCGAACGCACTATGCAGACGCATGGCAGCTCGCCTAATCATCATCGTTGAAAGTTGATTTTCGCATCGATAAATTGATACAAAATGCCCAGCCTCAAGGAGGCAAGGGCAATGGTAAAAAAAAAAGGCCACGTCCTAGAGGCTGAACATTGCCAGGGTGCCATTTAGTCTGTGTTCGCAGGATGCTTGACTCTTCAAAGTCGCTTGATCCGATTACTTCAGGGACTGGGCAAGCTCTCTGGGTATATCATGCTCCTACTTTTGGCGGGCCTGGTTCTGCTAGAAGGAAGCATCGCGGTCGGGCGAGACTCCCCGCTCGCACCAGATGGCCGGTGTTAGGTGCCCGATCGACGTTCAGATTAAGATACCAATGAATGAGCCATTAATTAGAGCAGATTATCTGCTCGATTAGCGGCTGTTCATAATTCGTCGCTCGATTACACGGAAAGAAACATGCATTCCAACTCATATTGGGTCCCGGGTATATATTTCCTAGTTTTTTTTACGTGGTGAGACCATATAGAAAAACGCGGAACCACCTGCGAGGCACTGCAGACCATCCCCGCTCGTGGGCGACAACCCACCCGCCATCGCCGCTGTAGGTACAGGCCTGCTTTTTCAAAACAGCGCGCTCTGTACAGGACAGGAAAAGGGCTCCGGCGTCACTGGGGTCGATTGCTTAGCAGGTTGTATCTCCGAGGGGGATGGGGGAATGCCGCGGGGGCTTCCTTGTGAATTCTCTGCGCTACTTACTCCACGTCGCTGAAAAAGTCGGGGTCGATGATGAGCTTCTTGCGTCCGAGAGCGTCGCCACTGCCCAATAGAACATGGCAGGAAAGGAGTAGCCAATTCCGTCGCAACATCTTTGCCGCGCCAGGAGTGAAGAAGATGGGCAAAGACGTTGATTGTGCAAGTCAAAAAATGCCGAAGCCAAGCGTGCTCTGCCCCTACACAGCCTCGAAGCGGGGTACTGCATATATTGGTTTGGATCGACACAGCGATCGACACGGTGCAGCGATAAGAGGAGGGGGGACACTGGTGGCCAGTGGGAGCGGGTAATACTTTCGGGTGAGGGGAAGGAAAACCGAGGGGAAAGGGGAAAGAGTGGTCGGTCGATTTGAGGCTCAAAATCCGTCGCGACTGCGCGGCTGCCATTGCCCAGCTGATGCCGTAACATCTTTCCGGCTTAGCATATGTCCGTCTTTGTCGTACAACAAAGCCAGTCGCGGGCATGACCCTGAAAGTGTAGCGAAATGTAGTATAAGAATGGGACAAAAATATTGTTCATAGAATCGCTCCTCATTGACGACTAGAGATCTCTGCATCGCCTCGAACGTGATATGAGCTACATTGTCACGCACAGATTTTGTCATGTCACTCACCTCTTCATCGTGAAGTATTTATTTGACGATTATCCTCGCGTCGTCGATTGACACGTACATGTGTCACTGGTCGCGCAATAGACCATCTATAAGCCCTGCAAAATGACTGCTAGACATAATTCAATGATTATTGCACGTGGGAAAGTAGCTCACGAAGAACCCAACAAGCTCCGCAAAGGCCTCCTGTTGCTTTTCTTCCGCGTTCTTTGAAGCATCCATTATGAGACACCAATGGCTTGCACGGGAGCTGACTGTTGGCCATGAGGAGGCGGCGGTGCCGAGGGCAATGCCGCTATAATGGTTTCCCAGAGACGGATGTGAGAGGAAACGAGGGGAAATATATGCTGCGATGACGAGATGCGAATGGCGGCAGCGAGTCTGGTTGCCTGCCATCCTTTCACCAAGATATTCTGACCAAGCTTAATGATAGCAGAAACGCGATCGTCCTTGCCAAGCTTAGAAGTATTAGAGAAACACCGAACAGCCCCATGATGCTGAACATCATGTAGACTAGTCGAGACGAAGAGCCCATGAGGGCACTCCGCCATATGGAACGGTGCCTCTTATCTCGGCCAAGATTCGACATGATACGGACAAGGGCAACTACGTTGGGTGGAAGCACACGATGAGAAAGCCGAGTGTGCCAATGGAGCAAGCATCAAGGATAAGGGACAGCGGTATGATCGCCGTCGGATCCGAAAATCCCCTGAATCACTCCCGTGCACGGATCTGCACGAGCCAGACACGGTCCTAGTTTTCGGGAAACCAGCACGACGGCATACTTCCGTTTCACAACCTCCTGCAACACCCATGCGCAATGTATATAATTTTTTCTTCATCGAGTCGCACGAGACGCTGTACACCTGCCACAAGGATGCATGTGCGACAATGTTGACAGATCTCGAACCTTCTTGAGACATCTGCCACCGTCCATCGTCTCGGTATGTCTGTATGATACAAAGTCGGTCGAGGCAAGGGTGTTTCGCACCGCATTTCCTGGAAGCCTTGCAGATTTCTCGCAACAAGTTCAGATTAATCGGGTCTCTCGGATCGCCGGTACTCGGTGTGTGCACCTTGATAACACCTTGACCAAGCACCGGGGACGTTGCCTCGTAGGAAATGGCCACGAACGGGATCTCGAGCAAGTCGGCGTATTCGAGAATGATCAATTTGCCTATGACGGTGATGGATGAGTTAGTACCTTTTGGGCGCAGTGAGCGAGGATATGGATCGGCTCTCCGGAGCCCAAATTTGAGCTCGACATCGTGAAGCAGTGTATGGGACGAGCAAGCTCTAGGAGCAGATGATTTTAGGAACGCGAAGATATACGGAAGCTGCCAGCACTTGGGCACGATTCTAGTCAGCACTTGGTAAGACCTGGGTTCAGGAAACACCAAAGAAAAAACAGCGACTAAAGAACCGCCAGACATGAATTGAATGGACAACGCCACTCGATGGCGGCGAGAAACCGGTACTTTAACGGCGGTGGAAACGTATGAGCATGACGCTCCTGAAAAGATTATTCTTAACTAAAAAGAAACGTGCCAAGACAATGCGGCATAGCGTAAATAAGAGGACGACACACAGATGCCATAGGATAGAAGAACACAGGATGATGACTGATTGATTAGTGGACGATAAAGGTCTAAAGATGGGCACGAATTACTGGCTAAGCGGCCCAGGTGTCCACATTATCCCTCCGTGGCTACGTTGCCACTGACAGCTACAGGCCGAGTGAATGCTGCTCGAAGGAATAAGAGCGCATTCAATAGATTACAGCGCGAAGAGAAGAATCCTGATCTCATTCCCTTGCGTGAGCCCTTGCAAAGATTGCTACTAGCCATTGCATCATCCTCTCGTCTTCTGGATGCTCAAATTGAGACTTCATGCAATCAAGAGCAGATGTAGCCAACCATGCGAAGCTTTGTGGATGGCTTCCATTCACCGCGGCGAATCTATTTGATCAGTTGACGGTTTAAATGTGACCCTGTCCCTGTTTTTCAAGGCAGTGTAACAGCTGCGTTGGCTACCATTTCGGCGAATACGCCATAAGCAAGTCAACATGAGGGATATAATTTGCTTGCCATTGTTGGTTACACAGGGCACTCCTGAAAGCCATGCGGGTGACTCATGAGAGCCCCCCTTGTACCCTGGCTATGAGGATAGCTGGCCTATGAAGTCTCGACGGAAATCCTGATTTCACCGCGTAATCTCGCCAGCCGTAGTAGATGATCCGCAACCCAATGCCGATGTCGTGAGTGGCGCTTCTCCATCAGAATGGCAGAGTTGATCCCAAGACTTAGACTTGCTAGACATCCCGCAATATCTGCTCAGTCATCCTCCACACTTGCGGGTGGATAACTAACCGGATCTAGAACTGCAGATACTTCGGCTCGTTGGAGCCGGGGTCCCTTATCAAGGTGACGTATTCACCCACAGACGATAGGGTGAAATACGGAGGAGCGGGACCCGCATCGGGGAAGCTTGATGGATGCATCCATTGAGAAAAATACCCCGCAACCCGTTTACGCGATGGGTGCAGGAGCCACCTCATCAAAGGTTCGTAATTTCTTGCATTCTGCGCACCCGCTTTGACCGCTCGTACAGACTGTCCATCCTGCGCTTCTTGCTGGACATGACACTTTCTCAGCTGCTTCAGGGAAATTTGGCAAACGGCAAAGTGGACCGCAACATGATCAAATGACACAGACCTTAGGTGACATCGCATGGAGGGCTGGACTTCAGTTCTGAAGGGGATCAGCATTTATCACCTCACACCTCACAAAGAATTTCGCCGATGGAGAACAAAAGTCCGCTCTGATCGTCCAGAGGCAAGCCGGGCGCAGTGATCGCTGCTGCCATGTAACCCAACGCATCATATGGACGTAATATGTGTATCAATCCAGGCGAAGCCAAGACATGCCCAATCATCCTTTGGCAATCATAGGACCCTTTCCCAAATACAACTTGATAATCCTTCACTCGGTCCAGCCAGGTGATTGGAAAGGAGACACGAAGCAATGTTTTCGCGGCATTTTTTCCCCCGAATTGAATCGATGTGCGGTCAGAGGCGTTTTCTTGACATCGCTCGATGTCATGCAGGCGGACTCGCCAAGTTGACTGGACTGCGGACTTTCTGAGCGGATAGTCAGGGTTAACCTGTTCAGCTCCGTCGAATGATGGCCGAGCTGCCCCGACCGGCCTTTTTGTACAAATACGGCGGCCACTGCTTCGGCATCAGAGTGTACTTTGCCTGTGCTCGCCAAGTTCGTATTGCCAGTCGCGGCTTGGTAATCCGCGTGCCCAATGAAGGCATTTGCCCCTGGGTTGTGCTCAATTGGCGCGCGTTTGACGAGCCTCAATTTTCCAACTTTGTTTGTGCCCAAGGACTCGATGGCCCGGCCCAAACCCACTTTCTAGGAGACGGATGATTGACGTGATTCGCCGGTGGGCAGCAAGGAGGGGGTCGTTCGCGGTCCAGGAGGGAGGACACAACGGATTTCGTACAGTTTCGAGCTCGGGGCCTCGAAGAAATGATGGCTGGAGGAGACGAGTGGGCACCAATACCCCCACCAATCTCCGTCGTGCCAGGATCTGGTATGTACGGCAGCAGAAGCAGCTTATCCGAGAAACCCAAGTTATGCAAAATGTCGACAACAAAGAGCTGTTGACAAGCCAAGCAAGAAGAACGACTTGTACGGCCAGGGCAGGATCTGTTGCAGGACCCTAAAGCTCCATAACTGACAGCTCGACCCTGTTCAGGACCGGCCGACAAGCTCGATTATAAGGGGGTGCATTGAGGACGCCCGCAACTCGAATGCGGATTTCGCACAGGAGATTACGCGCCCGGACGAGTCACATGTCCCCGTCTGTCAGAACTGCGACAGGTTGACCACCTTCATCACCGATTCTACTCGTCGGTAGGTCGCCGTTGGTGCCGCCTATACAGGCTGGATAAGGCGGTCGAGGAGTACCGGCGTCACGTCTTGTATATAAAGAACGTTGGGCAAGAACGGGTGAACAGGTGAAAGAGCTACGGGAAAGACTGTGCAGTGATTCGGGCAGACGACCGAGTCCGGAGCCAGCTCATCTTGAAGATCATCTCGGCGTTTTGGCGACAAAATTTGTGCTCTGATGGGACGACCTGGTCGACTCAGACATGGAAAACGACGTTACTATTCATTTCTATTCCGCCGCTTCGGCGAATTGGATGTTGCCAGGGCTCAGCCGCTGCGTAACAGGTGATGTACAAGTGGACGTGAGAAGCAAGAACTGGCAAGTAACCGTCTAAGCTCCCCCTTCTTTGCTCAGATCAACAGAGGCCGTCTGATGTGACACGTCTGGATTCGGCGGGGCTTCTCTTGGCAAAATGCCAATGCCACCCAACCCATCGCGCGGACACGCCGACGCGAGACGCCAGCACCTGCACCGGCACCGGCAATGACGAATAGGCGGTCGACTTCTTTAGTCTGTACAGACCAATAAAGGCTTGTAACCGGACTACTCGATGCCATGCAACTCATTTCCGAGACGCCGAAGACAATCTTTGGCCTTATGCGTCCTTTTCAAGCAGTGCAGACGCCCTCCCCTTCCATGATCCGTACGCCCCCGCGGAAGGCCGAGCCGACGTTGCATGGCTTTAGCGCCGCCTTGGGGGGTGAGGATTCGCGATGTGCGATGGCTTTTTTCGGAACACAACTGCCCGATTTCCCAGGGAGACGTCAAGGTGGTTTCGCCTCCAGAGCGCGGAAGGGGGCTCGTTCAAGGGCCTCCTGCGGGCTAGCGTCAGCATGGAGTGCTGCCGTCACACAAGCAATGCGACAATATCTAGCATTAGAGCGGCCTCGTGCACACAGCGAGGCCCCCCTTCTTTCAAGTCGACAAGTCGATAACGATAAAGTATCCGAAATTCGCAATTGACTCGAGACGCAAGCAGGTATGCAAGGAGGCAGATTTCTTCCCCTCCGTCGTTGCTTTCTTTTTCTTTTAACAAGACTTGAATGTGGGAGATGATGAGGAGCTCTAGGTAGCGATACGAGGTTGTGTCATTTGAGCGTCACTCGTTCGTAGGTAACTGCAACCGCCCTAGATGTCGAAGCAAAATACCTCGTCCAGCGTGTTGGGCACAATGAGTGGTTCCACATGGCAGCCGTTGCAATAATGCTTTGCTGCAGGCGCGCCCTCGACCAATAAGGAAGGTAGAGAATGTATGGACGAAGAGACGGACAGGAAATCTCTGTCAAGAGCGTCGAGAGGCCCTGACCGCCATTTTACACCCTACCCCCCACTTCACAACCTGCCTTGCCCTCTAGGCCGTCCCTGCTCGCTCCTCCCTCCCTGCCCACTCGGCCGTCTACTATGCCGTTTTGTTCTGACGAGCGTCCATCCAGTCGCCCAATCAGCCTCTTCCTGCGTTGAGACTAACCTATTTGGTCTTGCCTGAACTTTACACCTGTTCCTTGAGCTTCTCCCACACCCCCCCTTCTAGGTCGCTAAGGGAGTCATTGTCGACAATCAGTTTCTTAGGCCAAGGAGCATCGCCACCGCTCCACAGAGCTTGGCAGAAAAGGGATATCCAGTCCGAGCAAAACGACATTTTGTCAATCCAACTGGTGTGGAAGAGGAGAGGAGGGGGTTGGGACACAACCCTACTCTTCCAACGTTGAGCTGTTCGTCGACGAGTGCAATCCCCCCCCAAGATGGCTAGAGCAAAAGAGCACTCCATGCAGGCATGCCCGTTTTCATTTACAGTATTCGGAAGCTGATTTGCCCTGCGGCGCGGCTCAAGGCGGTCGCATCGCGAGTGCCGTCCATATACAGTGTGGCCGGCCACATTGGCCGGCTTGAAAATTTTTCTTTTTAAAAAAAAAAGAAAACATTAAAAAACAAAGTATAAGACCAGCTGGATGTCATTAGACAATGACCTTTCCTTCTTCCACATTTCTCTCTAGATTGGGATGAAGGAGAAAAAAAATAGTCTCCTTTATCATTATACCTCGTCTTCTTCATCATCACATCTCGGCTTCTTCACTATCTACCCTCATCTTTGTTACTTTACCTAGTCTTCCTTACTGTTACACCTCGCCTTCTTTATCACTGTACCTCTGAGAATCCCCTCATTGCTCTCCATTGCTCTTCAAAAATGCCGTATCAGAAAGTTTGGCGACTGTCCTTTGTGGGCGCGTCAGCGATGGTAGCAAGACCCATGACGACGCACCTAGCTCTCGCTCCCATCTTGGCGGCCTTTTATGCTTGGTTTATAGCAGGCGTCTTGGCGTCCGACAGCAACAATAGCGACGATAGCGACAACAGCGGCGGCACAACGCTCGGAACAGTGCCGCTATGGATTTTTTTACCCAAAATTCCCAACATCGTCTCCGAATGGGCCGCGCTGGTCCCCCTCGCAGTCTATCTATCTCACACACGGGCGACATATGATCTCGCGGGCGAGCTATCCTTGACAAGGATGATACCTTTACGCCTAGTACCAAAGCTATGGGAGTTAGGCATTATTGCTAAGCTTCTACGCGAGCCTGAAACCTTTCTTGATACCTCAAGCGCAAAAGGCGATCCGCTTCGAGTCTATGATATACATCGAAATGTTGTCTTTCCATGCTATAATAGCGCTGCCACCGCGAGTATTATTGCGAATGCTTGCCAATCCTTGGCATCCGACAGGCGCATCCGCAGCGCTTCTCTTGAAACGATAGAGGAAGTTAAAAAGAAGGATTTCGACAAAGACATTTTGAAATTTTGTCAGATCGACACAAGCAAGCTCGTGGATCAGTCTGAGCACTTCGGGCGCAGTCAAAGGCTTGACATCATTCATGTGTCGCGCCCAGCCAAGGACAAGCTCAATGACTCTGGTCCACTATGGCGTCGGCTCTTGCCGACAATCCAGCTCTTGGTATTCTCTGGCACCTGTCTCGGCCTAGGCTTGCCCGGAACGGGGTTGTTCCTCCTTAGTAGCGCCGTCTCCCACATCCTCGCGCAGCTGGTCAGCATTGAACGGCCGGAAGGATATCTGAAGACAAATACCAAGGGCTACATGCTCGTAGCTGCCCATGACAACGCAAGCCAATGGACTCTTTTCATGGGCCATCGTGGTACGATCAACTGGATGTTAAGAAAGCCCCTGGTTAAAATCTCCCCACCAAATACTCTTCTTTGGTACTGGTTTCGCTTTGCTGAGATCCTGCAGGTCCTTGCCATCACATTCACCACGGGCCAAAAAGGGTGGGATGGCTTGGTCCTTCTCGGCTTCATCTTGGGATTCGCCATAACTCACTTTCGATGGCGTGATAGGCACGCAGAGTCCTGGCTTAAAAATGAAGAAATTACAATGACAGCTATTCGTTGCGACTTCCCTGGTAGGTGTGAGCTCTTTGGTGCAGTGCAGCTACTTAGTAAGACGCAAAACAATCGCTGGATGGACAGCGTTGTTGCGCCTGGCAATCGCCGCAGTGTATGGATCAGGGCTATTAGGGCCGTGAAAACCGAGAAGAAGGCTGACAAAGACATCTTGGAGAATTTTGGTTCGCTAAATAACAAAGCAAAAAGTTGGGTGAGATTCAAGGGCATGCGAGCCCTTACTGGCGCTCGACTAATCGAGGAAAAATTGAACGAAATTGAGAATGACCGAAAGAAACAGGATAGCTCTGGCATGGAGAATGACCAAAAGATTTATGATAACTCTGGCATGGAACTCTTCCCCTGTTTTTGGGTTTGATCAGAGTGGATGAAGAGCTGAACCAGTCGCATTATGAACGCTGAGGATGATGGAGTGCACAATCAATAGACAAAGAATGTACGGTAGATTGGCTTCGTTTATGATACGCCCAGGAAAAGCTTCAATGCTTTCAAGCTGGACCTCTCCACCTTTATTCCATTACTTTTATTCCATTACCGTTATTCCATTGTTGAGCCTGACTGTGAAAGGCGCTGCGGCGAATGCTTAAACCTGCAGAATTGCTAGTTCTAGGCTTGGTTTACCTTGCTAGCCACTAGACGTCCCATTGTCGTACCTCAGCCCCTCCCGCTGGAGCAGCTTTACTGCTAAGGACCCCGACGCACGAGCTTTGACAGAAGGGAGCAAGCATTGCATGTTGGGGCGGGTTCTTGCTGGGAAACTTGACAAATATCAGCCGCTTGAGCTCCCAAGCTATTGAAGGCCCGAATTTGGCAAACTTGCGTGGGGGTTAGCCTGGGAGGAGCACCCCCATGTTTGCGTTTAAAATCCGCTTATTCCCGCCTCGGACAGCGATCACGGCGCGGGCCGCTGCATCCGCCCACGAAGTCCCATTCAGCAGACATGGCTGCCTGCTACAGCGCAGGCACAGTATGGTCAAGCATGTGCGGACCCGGCACAGGACAGCAGAATCCCCTCCACTGAAATGCAGGGCGTCAAGGCTTGCGCACCATCATCTCTGGTTAAATACGGCAACACTAGACGTGCAAGAAAGCTTTCTTAGCCATGTAACTCCGTCTTGCCTTTGCCGACCTCACGTTGGTATGACATGGCCGGATGCCGCCCGTGGCCAAGCCGTCAGGAATGTCGAGGGCAAGGCTACGTGGGTCTCTTTCCTCTCGCGAGGGGTTGATTCACTAGACGGAGAAGACGCTAGATGGAAGGCAGATCTGTGTGAGATGCACCTCCGTACATGAGCAGTTTCGAACAAGGGGTCGTACCTAAATCAGCGCTCTACCCAATCGACAATGTCGCAGGGAAGGCTCGCGAAGAGGAGTGCAAGCCAGCCGGCGGCCGAGACGCTGGCCATTGCTAGGCGATGGCAGTGCACCATTCTTTCCTGTTGGACCTTATTGAGGCATGACGAGGGCCAATCAAAGTATTTCGGCCGGGTGCACAGAATGTGCGCGAAAGGGCTAGGGCAAGGGCAAAAGAAAAACCATGCCCTAGATGCCTAACGTGTGAGGTTGAACAGCGACAGGGGGTTGTTTGGCCTGTGCCAGCACCATGCCCGGATCCGCAAAGTCGCGTGATTTGATTCAGGGACTTGACAAGTTCCCCGGATACATCATATTCCTACTCGTGGCTGGGCAGGTCCTCCATGACGAAAGCATCGCGGTCGGACCAGACTCCCCGCTCGAACTGGATCGCCGGCATTGATCGCCCAACATTTGACCCGCTCGTCCCGGTGCCTAGCCTTTTCAGCCATTAGCTCGAATTTGTGTTTAGTTTGCCCACGCTAAGGTTTAATATGAAAATAACAAGCTAGCGCTCCTCCCGGAAAGGTTTTGGTCAGGCAGCAGCACGGTGCGTCGGTTGTTTCGAGGGTATGATGAGGTTGATTCTCAACTTTCTAGGGCTGTGTGCAAATCGTGCCCCAAAAGGGCAGGGCAAAACAGAGGATGCCTCGTGGGTACCTGAAATGTGCTGAACCACACAACTGGGGCCAGTTGGCCTGTGCCCGCAACACCAGCCTTGGTTCCTGTTGCTTACGATTTGGCGGCGATTTTTGATCTGCGCAAGAGATCGCACGGTTGACGTGTAGATTGATACCGATGAATGAAGCATAAATCAGAGCAGATTGTCTGCTCGATTAGTGGCTGTTCATAATCCGTCGCTCGATTACAGGAAAAAAACCATGCATTCCAATTCAAATTCAGTCCCGGGTAGGTATTTTCCAGTTTTCTTACGTGGTGAGACCATGCAGAAGAACTCGGAAGCACCTGCGAGAGACCGTTCCACCGTTGAAGCTGTCTGTTCAAGGCCCTGTAGAAAATGCCTAAAGCTGCACAGGGCGGTCACTGCCATGTCCAGAACGTACGTGGGTGGCACCCCACCCGCCATCGCCGCTGTAGGTACAGGCCTGCCTTTTTTAAACAGCGCGCTCTGAAGCCAACCTTTTCAGCTGATGCCATGCTGATAGACCACCGATAGCGTAAGCGAGCAAGTCCACCACTATACGAGTGATGCCTCTGGACAAACCTAAACGGGACTTCTCATGTCGTCTTTTCGCCCATTTCAGTCGCTGCAACAATTGAGGAGAAGCTGGACTAGACAAAGGCATTGCGAGGCTACTGGGCAGAGTCACTTCCCCACGTAATCACCCTAACAATCACACTCTTCAGCAGGACACGAGCTGCGCCGAGGCCATGATGGACGAGCTGCACAACTGGCCAACCCTTCACTTGCCCACCACCAAACGGGAACGGATGCTTGGTACAGCAACAACATTCAGGATTGAGTCACGTGGGACACGTGGCAGATTGTCAGACCGTGTTACACCCAACACCCGTCCCCTCCTTTGGGCCTCACAGCCTCACCCCGCCGATACGAGTCGCCGAGACAGCTTCTTTTCGAGCACATGACACTGAATCATCTTCTTCGACCTGATCACAAGCCATGTCTAGTCATAACGAGACACCTTCAAGCAGGAATCGCTTCTTTGGAAACCCCCCGTGGATCGGGTTCCGCCACGACGGATATAGGGTCCTGCCGCTGGATGAATACCTCGAAGAACGCCCGGGAAACGTACTCAAAGACAGTACTTCATGGTCGGCGGCGACTGCGGTTGAGATTGCTGCGAGTTTCCAGAGCCTGCTCACATTTGGTCTGATCGAGGCTGTGATGGAGTGGCCCATCCCGGAGAGGAAGTTCGTCAAGTTCGAATCGGGGAGGCTGGTCATGACGAGAGAGCACCTCAACGACCTGATGGTGGAATTTCTCCAGCGGGTCAAAGCCTGCCAGCCAGAGGAGCTCGACGGGTGGGAGGAACGGATTGCGACCAATTTTGCCCGAGCCAGAGCTTGGATACACCACCTCTCGCGATCAGGGTTTGCCTTGTTCAACGTGCTACAAGACGATACCCCGAGCATGGTATCGTTCCTCGCCATCTTCTACGAGACTCTAGCGCACGCATGCAAATATTTAAGACGGCAGCGGCCTGCCTCTTCTAAAGATAACTTGGGGGGGCAGTTTTGGCTCCAGTTCTTCGCGGACAATCTTCAAACGGACATGGTTGCCAAGGGCTGGTGTCCTTACACCGCTGCGTACATGATCGACACATATCCCGTGTCCGTGTTGGAATATGCTCACCAATGCGGTCCTGCCAGGGATGGCGAGCGTCATGTCCAATGCTCGCCACGAGCTTGCGCGACTCAGATGGTCGACTTGGACACCTACAGCCCAAAGCATGCATCGTCGTGCAATCCGCCGACGGGCACCTCCTGCAACTATTCTGCGCCTCCTTTAGATGACGTGAAACAGCTCATTCTTGCAGAAGAGACGCCCGTTTTCACCTTGACCAATGGCCTTCGCCCTGATTCCGTCCAGCTCCATCTTCACAGGGCATCAAGTGTCCGATACGTCGCCATCTCTCACGTCTGGGCAGACGGGCTGGGAAGTACTGCCGACGAGGGTCTTCCGACCTGCCAGCTGCGCCGGATCGTCTCCCTCGTGTCCAAAATTGAGCCGGATGCCGCGTTCTGGATAGACGGCATGTGCCTTCCTAGAGACGATCGAGTCCGGGCCAAGGCAATGGGAACGATGGCGCAGATCTATGCCCAGGCCAATGCCGTCCTGGTCCTCGACAGCGGTCTACAGATGTGCTCCTCAGCTGAGCCAGTTGGGGTCCAGGCCTTACGCATCATCACTTCTGGCTGGATTCTGCGTCTCTGGACTCTCCAAGAGGGTTTCCTCGCCCAGCGGCTTCACTTCGCCTTTGCCGATGCAACGTGGCGATTGGCGGACCTGATACCGCCCGAAAGGGACGTCAAGGCTTTATTTCCACATCTTTCCTATTCGTTGGGGCACATGTTGAAGCTTCGTGGGTCAAGCAGAACCAGAAGTCTCCTTTCGCTTGGCCGGGTCGCCCAGATGCTCGCTTGGAGGACCACCAACAGGCCATCGGATGAGACGCTGGCCATTGCCTCTCTGCTCAACATACACAGTTCTGCCTTGGTAGGCCTGAGTCCGGGGACTCGCATGATTCGACTACTTCAAGGGGCTCGCAAGCTGCCAAGGTGCATTATATTCCTACCCGGGCCTAAGCTTGAGGTGCCGGGTTTCCACTGGGCGCCGGCTTCTCTCATGAAAATTGCTACAGACCGGATGTTAAAATCAATTGACGAGCCCGATGATGCACCCGATGGTCCGACTTTAATACTTCGAGGCCTCGAGGCCAGGTATTACTGTCTTTTCTTTCCGCGAGAGATGACATTTGAGCGAGGGAAGCTCCGGAACGTCAGAGACCCAGTGACAAACAAACTCTATCAAGTCGTGGGTGATTCGTTGCCCGGAAGCTACACATTCAACATTGTAATCATGCATGTTGCCATACCTCGCCGATTTGAGTGGAGCGGCGTCGCTGCGTTTGCAAGTCCGGGCTCTGCAGTGAGAAGGCCCTTGTCGACGTCTGTCATTCACTGCGAATACCGCCAAAGGTTGACGGTGAGCCGCGAATTCGTGACCGTCCATACGGGAGACTTTGTCGATTGTGAACATTCTGGATGGGCTACACTTTGCATCGGCTGAGAATGACAAGAACGGGAGTCTTGTACTCGATCGCCGTTGCGATGTGTCCGACACTCCCATGTCTTGGTCCGCCTAATTTACTTTTGGCTGTTGGCTTGTATCTGAAATAAATTTGTCCCGTCAATGAACTCGTTGGTCCGAACGGCGTTGGTTGGGCTCTCGAACAGGGACCCTCGCACCAGTTGTAAGCTCATGTCCACAGTCACACTTGATCACAGCACTCACGGCACTTCCTTCTCCCAAACGTCAATCCGGAGACAGAGCCATGAATGGTCCCCGCCTGGAAGCCCGAGTTTTGACTCCCAAACGTCACAGACGTCGCTGGTTAACCCGCTGGTTGACCTTCGCGCCGTAGCTCTCGTCGTTCGCCATTCGCAGCCACGCCGCCATCCTCCGGAATGAACCGACCCAGCAGAGCTTTTGCCACTGCTATCGCTGTCGCTGCCGTGTAGTCTTGCCACTCCTTGTTCTTGTGACTATCTGCATAATCGCACACGCCCTTGACAATGATGCAGGGCAGTTCATCCCAAGCCCCCGCGCCCTCCATCTCAAACCTAATGACACCAAGCTCTTGCGATATACGGTCGCGGTCATCGCCAAATTTCATGATCGTATTGCCTGAGTCCAGGCGGCCGACGAATATCGATGGAACGTGATCGGTGGCTTCGTCGTCCTGAATCCGCGTCCTCTTGACAAGGTGCGCGTCGTCGCAGCCAAGCTTTTCGCAAGCAGTCTTGGCAGCGATATTGCAGGCCTGGGCGGGACGCTAATCGCAGCATATATGGCACGACTCTTGGTGTGAATGTAGGTAATTTGGGGAGTAAAGCTTGTCTTTTGCCGTTCCTGGATATCAATAGACGGTATCGGCTTCCCGTAGGGTCTGTAGGTGAACCAGAGTCTTTTCTTGCAATCTCTTTCGTCCGATTCTTGTCTCGAAGCTTTTGAGCAGAGATCGGATCTCTTTGCTGGCCCTGCCAAGGACGTCGTTGACCTCTCTCTTGACTTCGAAGAGGCCTGAGTTTTGCCGACCATAATAGTACTGGATGATGGATCTGCTGATGACGACATCGCCAAGAAAAACATCGGCGCCGTCGATCATAGGAATCCCACCGCAGATTCCAATGATGAGGGCAAGTCTCAGTCGGAAGAGGCTGGAGCGTAAGCGAGTCGCCGCTGTTGCCGCATTTGTCGTTCCCATCTCAGGGAGGACAACCAGAACGACATCATGGGCGCCCAGCCGGCCAGTGAAGTAGGTGTTGGTATCCCCCCTCGCCCGGCCGAAGGTGTTGCCATCGTAATCCTGGTATCGGTCGAACAGCGAAGTAACGGCATCGGCCTCGCGAGGCAAAGCGCAAACAATTGCGATGGACAAGTCGTCACGGCACGTGGGCTCTGGTCGGTCAGCCATGATGAGAACGCAAACTGTATTTTTGAAAAACTGCGAGGGATACTGCAGGGTAGAAGGCAGGCTCGACAGCCCAACTGACATGCATGTCCGAGATAAGATAGATTGGCTGGCGCTGCTGACATGACCTGCAGGCGTTATCAGCAAGGCAGCCAATTCTCCGGCCCCAGCACAGCCACTACTGATCTTTAAGTGAACGCTCGGAGAGAGAGAAAAATGACCCTTATAGGCTTTTAGGTCTATCAATATCATCAGCTTTGATGCCCATGATGGCTGGCACGACATTTGGTCCGGCAAACGCCGGTTTTTAGACCGCGGAGATCAACGGCCCTGTCGAGGTACAAATCCGCGGCGGCCCTGTCAACGTACAGACCCGCGACGGTCCTACCCCAGGTAGACTGCTTCAGACGATCGAATGACCTGATCGTCACTGACTACCGACAGAGCGACTCGAAAACTCACCGAGTCCGTCGATCTTGATTCCCTTTCCTCGCGACAAGGACTTCGTCCTGCGCGAGGGACACGGCGAGATAGATAGAATGCTTGGCCAATCTAGATCATGGGTCGCCCTGGTCGCCCTGGGTGGAATCGGGTATGGCCATTTATTTCAATAGAGACGCCCTCTGCAAATCGCCATCAAACACGCTTATCGCATGCGAGAGGAGCGACCCAACACGTGGGTTTTTTGGGTTCACGCCAGCAGCGCCGCCCGATTTAAGCAGCGCTTTCGAGACATTGCTACCCTGACAAAGGTGGCTAGGCGGCAGGACCTAAGCGCAAACATATATCAGCTTATGCACGACTGGTATCTGGACGAGAGCAATGGACCTTGGATGATTGTTCTCGACAACTTGGACGATGCGAGCTTTTTGATGTTATCGAGCACTGGCACAGAGACGGCCGATGTAGATGTTGCAGATTCGAGACGGCTCATATCGTAAATCCCACGCTATCAGCATGGATCCGTCCTCATTACATCGCGTTCCAAGGGTGCCGCCCTCGAGTTAGTGGAGCACGCCAACATCATTCCAGTCAATTCAATGAACCAGAATGATGCCCTTCAACTATTCCAGAACAAGCTTGGTCAGAGCGATGACGAAGGATGTACGGCCGAACTCGCGGCAGCGCTCGAGTACATGCCACTTGCCATTGTCCAGGCAGCAGCCTGCATTTTGCAAAGACACCCAATGTTCTCCGTGAAGAGCTATCTCAAAGATTTTCGCAGAAATAATGAACGGAAATCTGGTCTTTTAGGCATCAAAAACGGACAATTTCGTCGAGACGCGGAAGCCAACAACTCGATCCTCAACACGTGGTGGATATCCTTGGACCATATTCGCCGAATAAATACATTTGCAGCATGCACGTTGTCGACTATGAGCTTCTGCGATCGTCATGGCATTTCCGAATTTTTGTTGCCCCGGTGCTACAATTCCGCCCGCAGCCAGCGCGAGCAGGAGCCGTGTGATGAAATGAGCGGTGCGCGTCATGGAGAAGGTCAGAGCGTCGACAAAAAAGTGGTTCGATGAAATTATCATCCGACGATGGGGACTGCAAGGGCGACGACGACGAGAAATTTGAGAAGGCTACCCAAACGTTGAGGAATTTTAATCCGGCCCGGCACGCCGAGTGGCTCCCTGTCGTCAAAAAGTAGATGAGCTAGTCAATCGAAAAGGGCATTATTGTCTTTCAATTTGTCGTGCTCGACTGTGACTGCATATCTGGCACTATGAGCACCGTCACGCCGTTAACGCCTGTTTCCGACGCCGAATTAGCATCTACTGAAGTTTGCACCCCATTTTGAAAGATGTTTGTCCTTATTCTTTACGTGCCTACTGATGGAGAGAAAAGAGCGTCATCGAGTCATACCCGAGGCATGTCGCGCGGCCGCGAAGCAAGACCCTTGACCAGATAAATTCTAGAGCAAAGTAAGAATTTTGCTTATTACATTCTGAATTTTTATTATTTCTTCTTGTGACTTTACCATGAAGTAGTGAGTATCACCCAAGGTATGACTAGGTGGACTTTTGATGCTTCATCCGCCAAACCTACAGGATGAAGACTGTGTCACACAATGAGTCAGAGCAGAGGAAGATTTTTTTTTTCAAAGAATATTTACTTACCTAAGCATTGCCGTTGCCAAGATAATATTCTATCAATACTTTGGGGCTGCCCACCATGCACCAGGTTCTGTCTGCCTCGCATTCTCAAAAAATCACATGAGCCGTCACGCGTATTCACAGACGATCCTGTTACGCCCATGATGGACACCACTTGTCGCAGAAGTCCCAGATTGCACATTCCCACTTATGCATCTTTCTATACATCCCAACGTGTGTGCGGTGACAAGTCCATCAAGGTAGTTGGAGAAAGCTCTGCCGGAAGCCGAAGCTCATGATGGCGTCCTGAGCGCTGCCCTCCTGAAGCACAGCCCAAACCTGGATCAGCCATGCTAATAATGGATTTAATTCATCCCGTTTTCTTTTTTTTCTCTTTTTCCTTCAGGCGAGCATATTTCCTCCTCTGCTTTACGTCAGATGATTGGGTCTGCTTCATGCCCCTGAGAGGGTTTTACTGCGTAAAGTGGAGTCGGCGACGCAATGCCCGTGTTATATGCGAAACAGGAGGCGCCGCACCACGCCAGTCAGCTCGTATGCGCGGCGAGATCGATCATGATCGGCCGGACCTGCCAGTTCGACGATATGGGATCATTTCCGCATGAATCCCGGGTTGTGTTCTGGAGTTTGAGACGCAATGAGACGCAAATGTGCAGATGTGCTCTTCTTAGGTGCGACACTGTGGCGTTTGCAGAGGGGCAGATTTCATGCCCTCCATTTTTCTTGCATCATGGGTTGGGGGTAATAATGGATTGAAGAGAAAAAACTCACTCAGATGATTGACGCAGAAAATCAGGCCTTGATCAAGAAAACAGGAGAGGGGAGAGGGCGGAAGTATAAAGAAGCATCTGGGCTTCCTCGTAACCACCTACAGCTTCATCCTCACCTTCACCTCGCTCCTTTCTTTTCTTCTCTCCCCTCTTTTTTCACACGGGTACAAGAGTCTGTGACTAATTACTCTCTTCAATTAACTTGACAATATTTGTTCATTTCATCTCCTCATCCCGCAAGCAAGAGGGACGAGACGCCATGAAGTACGCCATTATCCTGGCCTGCAGCGCCGTGCTGGCATGCGCTCTGCCCCAGGGCACCGGCACAGGAGATATGCGAGCTGGCTCGCCATCCTCCTCAGACGACGCGGTCAAGCCTACAATCTCCGGGAAGCGAGTCATGACATCGCTGAGGGATGAAGTCGACGAGGTGGGCAGGCCCAAGAAGATGCGTCACCCCAAGCCGGCAGATCAGAAAAAGCCGTCGGGAGGACCGGGTTTGCATCCCGAGCTCCCCAAGGGGCACGGAAATCTGCCACAAACGGCCCTGCAATGGATGAATACCAACTGCAAGACGCAGAGCGAGGGGCAGGCCTTCAACGAGACCCAATGCCAGGAAGCGTATCTCAAATGTTCGATCGAGGCCAAGGGTGACTGGGTCATTTACGACCTTATTCCATGCGCAAGAAAGAAGCTGGACGACGAGATATCCACCATGGAACCCAACAAAAACAACAAGGAAATGAAAAATGAATCCAAAGCGGACCCGGCCGATGACCAATGCGACAGTAACGCCGACAAAGACAACACGATTCCCAGCAAGACGAACGAGGACGTTAAAAATGAATCCGAAGCCACCTTGACCAATGACGTATGTGACAATGATGACGGGAAAGACACCATGAAGCCTAGTAAGATTGACAAGGAAGTCAAAGACGAGTCCAAGAATGAGCCGCCCAACGTGACGAACAGCGGAACTAAAATTGATCCCCCGGAAAATCCAGCTAGCGTATCTAAGCCGGTTCATCCCGGGCGGCGGCCAGCTATCCAATGGTCCGGGAGGCGTCGCGGGAGACGTCCAACCTGGAGGCGTCCGACTATGCAACGGCTCAATTCAAAGGGACCGCTCAAGAATCCAGTGCCCGGTAAACAGGACACGCAGGCTACGCCGGCAAGTGAAGACGGGAAGAAGCAGCCGCAGCCCGGCGCGCCAGCCCCGTCGGCGGACAACGAGTCGCAGGACCTCAAGGACCAGAAACTCAAGGACCAGAAACTCAAGGACGACATTTTCAACTCGACGGTACCGGAACCAGAATACAAGACCCTCATCAGGTTCAAGGTGTCCAAGTGCAGGGAAGAGAGCGCCAAGCACAACATCAAGCTCGCAGACTGTATCGAGGCCTTTGACGAATGCACCCACGGCCCGTTGCGACCCGACTCAGTGGTGCTCAACATGCCCGACGTCAAGGAATGTCTCGACCGCATGGTGGCCGACATCTCAAAAGCTCAGAATGACGAGGACGGCGGCACAGAGGGCGGCGAGAAGACGAAGCCCGCGTCCGAAGAATCTGTCAATCAGGACAAGGTTGGCGCCACAGAGGCTGACAAGAAGAAGAAGCCCGCGCCTGAAGAATCTATCAATCAAGACAACAGCGATGCCGCAGAGGGCGGCGAAAAGAAGAAGAAGCTCGCGCCCGAAGATCCTGTCAATGAAGACAAAGACGCTACCACAGAGGCCGCCAAGAAGAAACCCGCCCTTAAAACCCCTGTCAATCAAGACAAGGACGGCGTGGCAGAACCCGGCTTCGAGACCAAAATCCCTCTTCCCGAGGACGCGACAGAGTCTGCACCATCATCT
The DNA here is from genome assembly GCA_000731825.1 of Hypocrella siamensis. Lineage (NCBI taxonomy): Eukaryota > Fungi > Ascomycota > Sordariomycetes > Hypocreales > Clavicipitaceae > Hypocrella > Hypocrella siamensis. The sequence continues at coordinate 23,197 of JMQE01001701.1, read as the reverse complement.
TCGGTCAAAAAGGACCTGAGTCGACCAAACACGCCGGCCTCGAGCCTCACGACCTTCCAGGCCTTCATTGACCGAGTCTGCATCGGTCGACCCGACGCCGAGTGCGCCGACCTGTACAAGACGTGTGGCGAAGAGCTGGGGCAGGCCCTAGACAGTAAGTTGGAAAATGTGAGGAAGCTCGGAAAGTGTAAAGCGGACAAGCTCGACAAGATCAAGGGGTCTGCGCAGCTCGACCAGCAGCTTTCCGCACCAATGTGAACATGTGGCACCAATGTGAACATGTGCAGACAAAGACGCCTGAGACGTCTGAACGACGCTCACCGAAAGGTGAGAGGATATTTTTGAATGGCTTTGGGAAAAAAGGACTTTCTATCCTGATTACTTTAGAGACGAGCTACATAGATCATTGAACCGCATTTTGCCAATTACAGTCATGACGGGCTTTGCAATGGTTGGAATATGCATTGAAAAGCAACGAATGAGCGGCACATTTTAAGAAAAATATTGACGTGTTTTACATTCTCATTGCTCTGCTCCTTGGAATAATCTTGAGATTCCTCCTTTACTCGCAGACACGCGCCGTCTTGAGTTTTTTTTACCTTTTGGCATGGCCGCCTTCCCTTGTTCACTACGCTTCAATCCACACCTTGTTTCAATTCAAATACCGCACATTACTACGAATCAGGATGTTTTTTCTTCTTCTTCTTTTTTAATCCTCTCCACATTCAACACGGATTTAAGCCATGGAGCAGACGCTCAAATGAGCCTTGGACGCCTTCCCCCGCCGCGGTTTCAAGTACATTGCCTCTTGGGCAATGGCTCCATGAATCGAGAAACAAGGCATGACAAGCCACTGTCTGACTTTGACGACAAGGGTTTCGTCATAACTTGTGCTTATCGGGCCGGACGGGCGCACGGCAGCGCCAGGACAGAATTGGAAAGACAAAATTAATTCCGCATCGCCGACGTGTGTCGTCATTGGAGGAGCATTTATGCTGGGTAACAATCATGTCTGCAGGGAATGCCCTCGCAACCGGCTCATGTCCAATCAACTTGGTGCACTTTGCTCCCCCTGCCTTTTGCATCGGACCGATCAACAGGAGGGAAACGGCAGCTATGGGATGGACGAATGCACTGCCTCTGCATGCGGCGGCAGACTTGTGAAGAAAGGATGATTTGGGCTTGCCTGTGCGCTAGACCACAAGCCTGCAGGATATGGCGTCCCTTGGAGAGAATGTCGTTCCTAGTTGTAGACAGCAGACGCCAGGCTAGTGGGAACAAGACTTCTTGGAGGGCCAGAGAACCATTTCCTGCTGGCATGTGACGCGTATTCTCTTCAGCAGACGCTACGCACCCTCTCATTTCGTATCGTCTTTTTGTTGATTCCGCTATAGCTTGCTCAAACCTGGATTACTGCTCTCGGCCTGTGATGATAGAAGGGGACGTATCGTGTCTCATCACATAGCATGCTGTTGAGTCTCCATCTGGGGGAGCTATTACACCTTTTTTTCAGGCTCAGCCACACTCTGTTCTGAGGCGGCAGTCAATTCCGAAACCATGACATTTGACCAAAATGGCCCGTTGCTGCTCCATGGCAGCGTCAATTGTCCCGTCGGTGACGTCTTGCGCCAGAGGAAGGCAGGCCTCGAGACCAGCCGTCCATTGTCCCGAGCGCGAACGAGGGGCAGAACGCCGGTAGGAAGTCAAACACCACCAGCTGCAACGACTAGACAGCCGAAAGAGAATGTATCAAATGGAGCGAGCACGGTGAAAAATTTAGATCAAGCATGGAAAAAGTCAAGCCAAGTGTGCGCGTCGTATGGTTGCCTTTTGTCCCTGTCTCCGGAATCAAGACGGACCAGGTATGTGCCCTGAACACGCTCCTCCACGGAGACAAAAAGAAACAGGAGACAAAGGACCAAATCCCTGTTCACGCGCCAGTGTCATCACATCACATGCCTGGTGACTAGTTTGTCGGATGACAAGGGGTGCAGGTTCTACCACGTACTGTACTAGAGTGTATATCTGTTCATGTCGAGCCGCTGGACTCATTTCGTGTCTGGTGCCCGGGGACAGAACACGCTAGAAGCGCTGGCTCGTTTCGCCTTGAATGAGCCTTGATGCCGCCATTTATCGGCCAATTTATTCCCGTGTGGATCCCAGGCATTCAAGTTGCTCATCAAATGACTCGCGTGGCGTGGATTCGGCACCTTTGACCGACATTTGGCGGCTTAGTGTCTCTGCCAGGGTTGCGGGAATTATGCGGCTGAGCGAACAACGTCCTCTTTGTTCCAGATTCGACTCAATATTTTCCCCTTTTCCTTCCTTTTTTTATCTAGAAGCGAGTGATGAGGTCACGGCGTCGAAGGTTCTCTTTTCAACCCAGTAAGCTCCGTTCCTATTTCCCCTCCCCTCGAATCTGCAGTTCAAAGTTGGGTTGTCGGTTGGTTGGTCGCCGTCAGTGCGTGTTGTATACAGCGCGACTGCTGCAGGTAATACACGGGATACAGTGCTATGGTCGGTTTTTTTCTTCACCAATGTCGGTTGCAGGGTCGCGTCGCTGGAAGGGTCTTGCTGCGATTGATCGGTTTCTGGAGCATTTTTGGCATTGGATCCTCGCGAGACTGTTTTCTCATTGTATCCCAGTAGCTCTGTGATGCTGAAGCCTCGGGTCGACCCTGTAGCTGAGTTCAGTCTGCCACGAGAAGCAGAGGCTGCATCAGGGAGCTTGTGCGCTCTCTCATCACGTCGTAAGGAAAGTTTGGTGCCGCTGCTTCGGGAAAAGCCTTGCGTGTTCTTCAACTACTACAGTCATTGCACGCACCGAAATTGCGAATGGATCCACAGGTGACCTGCTTCATTTGCTTGCATCACCTCTCCAAGGCTGAACGAGACACCTGGACAATTCGGCTATAGTTCAACCAGGCTTGTAGAAAAATACTCCAACGCAAGCTTACGATCCACCAGTGCAGGCTGCGATGAGATGAGCTGAACTGCGACAGCATTTTACGTCAGGATGATCCATCCTGCGCGAGACAACTTGCCGCCTTGCAGTGTCTTCGCCGTGGCATGGAACAAGTTTTCGACAGAGACGAGCACTCTGAGCAGTCGACGATAAGGAAATAAATTGACCATTCCAGCGGGGGATCAAATCCCGCTTGGGTTCAACTAGGCGGCAGTAATTGCAGAAACGAGCCGTCACTCGCTTCGCATTGTCCATTTTTGCCCTAGGTAGATACTCGGTATGAACGGCATGGTTGCCAGGGTTGTACAAGAAAAGCAGGGTCGTTTGTTCACGAGGACATGACGCAGAGCTTCTTCATCTTCTATGGGGGGGTTCTGACACCTCCCGGTAGATCGAGTCTAAAGGCCGCAATGATGGAAGCAAGGTCAGCTTGAGCGCAAGACGATAAGGACAAGGAGAATAGGCGGCTTTACGGCTCATCAATAGGCTAGGGCTTGCTCTTTAGATTCAGTTGACAATAAGTGGATTGGGTATTTATCAATACATCCTTCATGTAAACGCTAGCTCTGGCGCTCCGACCAAGCAGCCCAACCCTGACTCGTCCCTCGTACCACATGTGATTCAGTGATTAACCCCCGACACTCCATACCGTTCCGTTACGTAGCCTCAGGAGATATGTATCCCGAATTATGAACTTTTTGCAAGATCGACCAGTCTGGCGAGTCAGGTGGGGAATTCTTGCAGGCGTTGCAGCGCCATGGCTTGTCCCAACGAACGGCTGTCGTGAAAGATTTGGTGCCCTGGAACGGTTGTCCAGTAAAAGTCACCCGGACATTGTCGGCATGCAGATAAATTGGTTCAGGATCTTTCTTCTCAACGGTACGGCTTATAATGCCGCGTTGTGTATGTTCGCCGAGAATAAAACGATATTCGTAATTGAGGTCCTTGTAGACGCCTGCCCAGGAGGGATCATTAGGATCCTGCTGCCAAGTCCCAGGAAAAAACCTAAGCGGTCATTAATACCAGATAAATGTCTGCCAAAAATTCAAAGGGGGTGAATTACTGCCGAAGAAATAAGGCGAATTTAACCCAGCAACAGGGATGCGGTTCCGTATGCTGCTCCGTATTCATACTGGAAGGCGATGGCTCCTGAGTGTTGGTAGAAATGAGAAGAGTTAAGAAGTCATGGCTTTGAGGACAATTGTCTGCCAAGGATGTGGGACTGAAGGGCGTTTAAGTAGACTGCTGAACATGCGTTGGGCCGGATAGCTGCGTGGGGCGATTGGATCGGACTTTCTGAACAATGCCTGCATAAGCTGAACAGGGCTTTGGCGAATTCAACGGCCTATTTGATGTATGGGCAGGGCCATAATCAGTGGTTGTGCTGAACAGAGCCTTGACTTACTGAACAGGGCTGCGGAAAAAAAGACAGAGGGAAGAGTTATCTCCGCCGCTTTGGCCCGAATAATTGAATCCACTCCTTGGCGATGACGCATAGACTGTGTGCTGCCCTGTTTCGCTCTTTTCCTTAATTTCTTCTCATACTTTGTAAATGTCTTTTTTTTGTTTTGATGTTATTTTATCCTGCATACTGTGCACTCTGCGCTTTGCATTCACGTCGCCGTCAGGATTACGAGTCTGCGGACCCCGCGAAATAACGGGAGCAACACATGATGACAACGAGGGAGCATGGCTCACGGTCTCATGGTCTAGCAATAAGCTAGGACTTGCTTATTGGACTTTGCTAACCTGGATGTGTAGCTCGGTTACACGTGTGGGAAACAGGAATTCTAACGCTCTGACCAAGCAGCTAGCTCGGATTCTCCTTTTCACCAAATGTTAAGTGACACCCAAAGCTTTCATATCATTGACACAGACGTCAGCAGAGTCCATAAATATATTCCGCAAACAGTTCGCCATCTCGCATTACGAGTCGGATCCGAGCAGCGAAGCGCCCCCGGAACACGTACTCGTCTTCGGAATCTGTATTTTTAGAGTCGTCTTCTTGAGGATTAGGCAAGGCCCCTTGATTTGTGACCGTGGAGCCATTATTGGGACTTTGGTTCCTAGACACAAAATAGTTAGTAAGCGGGATATGGCACGGAGAAACGTTTACCAAAGGGTTAAGTGGATAAATTACACTTCAATTTTTGGATTCTTCACATTTTTTGAAGTCTCATCGGTTTTTGGAGTGTCATCATTTTTCGGAGTCTCATTATGTTGAGGAATCGAAGAGCCCGTGGTAGGACTGTTTTCTTGCGGTGGGATGTTCATATTGGGAGGAGACGGATGTTGGATTTTTTTCAATGACTCAAATTTGGTCTCTAATGGATTACGTCTTCTGGACCACTGCCATGGCACAAGATCTGGGTTTTATATCTTGGCGAGCAATTTCAGCCAGCGGCCGGGCCGCAAAGCCGCTGGATTTGATTGTATGTTCGGGCCATCTGAACAGTGCCGGCACAAGCTGAACAGGCTTCTCGAATATGAAGAGGCCAGCTGCCGCAATAGGCATCGCTTGATCAACTGCACAGCCTATTTCTTTGCTGAACAGGGCTTTGGTTGCTAACAGGGCCATGGATACGGTCATTTATGGTGCACCACGTCCTGGTGGAAATCCGCCGCTTTGGTCTGGACCCCTAGTATTTGCCCCCTGTGGTCATCACAAACAGTCCCTTTTTTAATTTCTTTTTATTTTTCCTTTACGTAAAAAGCGACTTCTTTTTCACGTTGGTGCGTGTATCGCGGCACAAGTCGACCTCATGCAGACTATCGGAAATTGTCCACCTAAGCCAGGAAGCCGTCCCCTAGTGCCATCCGCTGGTCCTTACTCGGGCGAGAGATACGCCACAACTCTGCGCCACTCTGGGACTCATTTTGCTCCAGTTTCTTCATATTCTATTCATCGTTCATGCATTATTCATGAGTAAAAAAAAGCATCGCAGGGACAGTTTGGCAACCTCGTCGGATCAATGTGTACGGTGTCAAGCGCCTACCACAACGATGTTGCTGGTTGGGACTCAACGCCGTCGCTCGGGCCGCGAAATCAATACAAAAGAGAAGAGCAAACAAGAACATGACAAAGGGAAAATCTCAAACCACTCTGTTTCCCGTACAGGCACATAGAGGCCATGACAAACCTGGCACTTGGCCATCTTTTTACCCAATCATCGACCTGGAATCTGTGCCGAGGCCATCCATTGTTAAAAAGTTGTTTTTTTTTATTTACATATATTTGGCTAGATATCACTTTGTGAACTCCACATCAAGATTATGCCATGACAAGCTTTTTCTGCCTGCCCAGTATTGACTGGGTGCTCTTGCATTCGCGATTCTCACCGGCCACTCAGTTTCTATTGGCTAGAATTGATTACAACATGTACAGACTTGGAGTGAGAGAGAAACCCTATTATGCATTCCTCTAGGCAGTCGCAGATCCCACTTATTCGTTCCATGGCCAATATTCCCCCAGTCCGTGCTGCCACGAGAGCTGGGACTTTTCTTTTCCCCGCAGGAATCCGAGTCGGCAGGGGAGCACGGGGTCACATACCTCTCGGGTACGACGCGTGGATTTATGCAAAGGGGCCCGTCCACGTTGTTGTGATCCGACACTGGTTGGTGTCATCAAGCATTGTTTTGAAGCCGCAAAACCCCGGGAGACAATGGTTTGTGATATCGTCGGCATCCTGGACGAGCTCCGCCCCCGTTCGCTGGCAGTTTGTGCCTCCATTCACTCCAATGGAGACATAGCCGTGCCCGTCGGATACTGCCTCTCCGAACATGCCTTGGATGTCTCTCTGCCACCCTGTGCCGATTATTGTAGTAAAGCTACGAGAGTAAGCGCGGTGGAATCAGTCTTTGGAACCTTCATATTGGCGACGCGGCGCGTCGCGGCCGGGTCCGTGTCTCACCTCCCAGGGCCGTAGCGGCTGTTTGCGTGACTAACAAGCTTATCTCGGGCTTGATGGTAGAGCTTCCACGGCCAGTCCCCAAAACACCTCGTGAAGCAGCCAATGTATGTTGCTGTGGGCGTCGCCGAAGATGGTAATGTGTATGCGGTCGTCGTGGGGGCGGCGGTCATCGGACGTTGGCTGAGAGTGGAAGTCGAGGCCAAGGTCGAAGCGGTGGCCACGTATAGGCCGCAGAAGATGGAGCAGAGAAGTAGGAGCAGCGGTCGCATCATTTTCTGAAACGTAGAGTTGTGGTTATATTGATGAGTGCTCTGGGGGATGTGTCATGGTAGGTTGGGAGAGGGAGGGGGCGAGCTTTATACCCCTCCTCACCAGATCTTTTTTTTTTCCTTCCTCTACAGGTGCCGCCCATAAAGAGGGGATTATCACTCATCCTTTTTTTCCTAATCCATCACTTCTCATGGCCCATGCATGACCTGCACAGAGCTCATGCGCCCAACAGGCACAAGAGTAAACGCCGTCTTCGTCCATTCGTCACAAGCCCCGTGATACAGTCGACAAAACTCTCCATTATCGACATGTTTGTCCAGATGTACGGTACGTTTGCATGCATCAGGTTCTGCTTGCGGTTCCCAGGGGTGCAGAATCCGGCGACTTGGTTGGTTACCACAGCCCCGGCACCGTCGAATTATCAACGACCCGCCAGCCATCCACTCTCATTAACCCTAACCGCAGAACCCTGGTAAGCGTGCCATGGCCAACATCATCATCGTCATGTTCCCACAAGCGTCCGGCCCGCAGGGATTCGAGCTGGGAACACAGTGTCACATTCATCATGGTTGAAAAAAAGTAGGCTCTATGCAAGGGAGCCCATCCATAAGGCGGCGGTTCGACAATTATTACAGCTATCCAGCACCTTGTCGCCGCAAAACGCGGGACAGTGGTGCAAAATGTCATCCGCGTCCTGGCTGAGCTCTGTCCGGGTTCGATGGCAGGTTTTGTCTCCATACACGTCGATAAAAACTATTCCGTGACCGTCGTACGCCGTTTCCCCATGGTTATGGAAAAAGCCCAGTCTGCAACAAGCCAGCGCGGGACATGTCTGCTCGCGGCTGACGGCCATGTAGGCAATTGCAGGGCAGCGCGAGGCGACGCACGTATCGTGGGCGGCAAACGGAGGAACCGTTGGATCGGGTCAACGTGTGAACTATTACCTGGGAGGGTATAGCAGTGCTCCACTTGATTTGATACACGCCTTCACCAACTCAATCTTGTGCATGGTGATAGCACATGAAGAAACGATGAGTTGTTGGCTCCGGAGAGCCTCGCGCAGATGTCCGTGTACATGTGTGTGTCTGCGTGTCGTCGTGTCTCATCTGTGCTTATTGAAAGAAATGATTTGCGGTAGCAAGTCGGCTCCGCCTCTTCTTTTATTAGGGGCATCATCGTCTTGACTTACCCAATTCAAGGGCTACAAGTTTTTGTGCCGTTGACATCTTTGAACTTTTCGTCATGACGGCCGTTCTCTGGTAAACACCCTGTTCGAGGCTCGTACCTGATCTGCGCCATTGCTAGGCTCGAGACGCTGTCCAAGTTTATTCGTGGTCCGAGGTGAAACCACTGCGTTAGAGTCAGTGACACGCATGCTCAGCTAGGTTGCTAATGATGGCCAGGTTATCAGATGAGATGGAGAACCCTTGCGCGCAATCAGACTCAAGGCGATCCTCGTGGCATAACTCGGCGCTGGCCTTCTGATCCGTATGCGCCGCGCTGTAGACTCTGCTTTCTGCCTGGACACAATGAGCCACAGTCTTCATGGTGTTTGCACTAGTTTTGGAACGATGCGGCGGGCACCATGAGCTGCTGTGCCTTTTCGACGGCCATGGAGGATCCGACCGCGAGTTGCTGGATTCAGCCACACGTCGTCGTTCAGCGATTGATCGGCGTCGTATTCCATTCCGTATCTAACTAGCATTTAGCAGACGCTGGTCAAGCGCATGAAAAAAAAAAGGAATAAAAAAGACGAGCAAACAAGATGGTTTAGAACAAGACGGGCATGTTTTTTGGAACTTTCGCTCGTCCGGATATTCGTATTCTCTCAAAACGGGTGTCGCCTGAGCCCAAGTGAGGCATTTCCTAGGTCCGGCCACAATATATGTAGGTGGCTGGTGTCTCTGACGTACGCAATCAGAGATGGAATTGCAGTCGGGTCGCCATGCTTGATGTCTGAGCGGCGTCCGATGACCCAAGTCGCTGAACATGTCCCGAGAACGGCTAGCCTCGTCTTGTTCCGCGATAGGCTGGCTACTGCTGTGCTGGAGCCACGGGCGTCGCAGAAAAGGCAAGCATTGTCCCCCCCCTGCACCGCCCATCGCCTGTTGTTCATCGCCCACCGCCTTTGTTCACCCATCGCCTTTTGTTCATCGACCATCGCTTGTTGTTCATCACCCATCGCTTGTTGTTCATCACCATTCACCTATATTTATCGCCCGTCGTCCGTCGCCCGTCGCCCATCGCCCGTCTTTCCTTCTCCATCATCCATCATCTCTCATCTACCATCTAGTATTAAGCATCCAGCGACCATTCTTATCTCATCTCCCCTCTCTCGTCTTCCGCTGCCGAGCCAGCAACTATGCCCGTTACGATTCAGGTCGCCCCTCACCAGGCCACGGAGGTTGTCCTCCCCAACCTTGACCGGCAAGCAGCATGCGGGTCGAGCATTGCCGGTAAAGTCACGCATTCACGCCAACTTCTCAAAACCGTCTACGAATCAAAAGGTGCGCAAGATCAGCGCAGCAAGCTGGGGGAAATCCTAGATCAAAGCATGAAATATCAAGTCGAGCAGCAGGTGGCTCCGCGCGGAAATGGCCTGGTTCACACCTGTATTATGGCCTATAATAGTCATCACCATCTGACGCTGCGTCCAGACGACGTCTGGATTGCTATTATCACCCAGTTCTCCTTCTATGTTAACCAGCATGCTGAAAAAATGCGAGCATTCTTTGTCAGCCATGAAGGCAAGAAAGATTTAGTTATTAAATCTCTCAGTCTTAGTGCCAATCTCATCGACATAATGAGGGAAATGGCAGACTTAATCCAGGTATGTTATTGTAAACCCCTTAAGCCCATCCTATTTTATCCCGGACTAGGGGCCACGCCACGCGCCTTCTCAAGCTCACTTTTTTTTTCCAAGAAGAACGTTCGGGATGAGGAGCTGCAAGAATGGATCATGCCCGCCTTCAGCACCACTACCGAGGTTGATAGGACGGTATGCAGGACCGTCATGATGGGTACCATGAAGAAATACTTTAACTACGGGTGAGCCGGCCTCTCCTTTCCAAGCCGTGAATTATCGAGGCCATTACCACTGATCATGTCCAGATGTCAATTAATGTGCGGAATCCCTTCCGTCACCCTGAAGGGCAATGAGTCCGACTGGAATCTTATCCTGCAACGGCTCTCCAAGTCAAAGTTGTTTGGTCCCGACTACCCAGAACTCCAGGACTGGAAGAAACTTTTAACGCCGGTAATTCAGAACATGATCGATTGTTTCCGAGCTCCGCAGCCAACCGAAGCTGCGGTCGATTTTTGGTCGAAAATCGTTCGATACAAGTCCTTTGGGAGCGGCTCGGATCACCTGTCTGGCTGGATCACAGCCTTTTGTCTCTTCTCAGCCGACGGGAAAAAGCAGGATTTCCAAGCAGCAGACGAGGCCAGCCTCACTTTGGAACTAGAAGAGCGCGACAAGGCTGGCTCTGCGACCCATGCCACATACCCGACCATTAAAATCGACGACGTACCGCCAGCATGGTGCGAGATCGAGGTCAAGATCATTATAGAGCTGCCCATGCCGCAACAATTTGACGCTCTGATGGTCGCCGGTCTCGTGGGCTACGCAGCCTATAGCTCCCAGGCTGGAACCCAACTCACGGCCGACGCAGTGCAGCCATGGCCCGCGTGGTGGTTCGTCCAGACCCATCCGCAGCGCACATGATGCTTGGTTGGAATGGCGCATCCATATGGAGCAGATGAATACGTGCATCTGAATTGCACAAAAGTCGCCTTCCTTGGTCGTGAGAGAAGACTACCAGATTTGAAGCATCAACTGATTTGCTTCCCTTTTTTTGGTACTAGGGTGCCTATTGCTTTATTCCTCCCCGCTCAGAAACATCTAGAGGGCCTCACCATCAATTCCATCTTGTCTATATATTCATTCCATCGCGCGACCCATCTTGTCGGCGATATGCTCAAACAAGACCTGGAGTTGCATTAAGTCAGTCAGTCATTGCTGGATGTGACTAGTAATTTCCGTTCATTAGCAGCCGTAACACAGAGACAGTATTTAGTGCAACGACGCGCATGCAAAGCGACGGATAATGTCGAAGAAAGTTGTGGAATCCGATAGTATTGCGAGGCATTCGGCCCGTCCAATTTCGGGGCGCAGAGATTAAAGGGCAAGAAAAAAAAATCACATCGTGACCATTTTGGCTACAACACTGAGTACGAATGCTGCAAGAACCGCAAGGTTGCCCAGGGCAGCAAGGATCATCAGACCGACGCCAAGACTGGGGTTCTGACCAACATGACGACTCGGACTGGAAACGACCCTCCTCTCTGTAACCCTGATACGACACAAGTAGAGCTTGACGGTCTCATCGCCGCTGATCTCGCGGGTCGCTCAGTTTCTGTTGTACGGACCAGGAAACCATGCTAGTCGGGGGTTGGTCAAGTCTGAAACGCTGTCCTTCTACTGCTAGAAGCTGCTCGAAGCAGACTAGCGGACGGCGAACTGAGCGAGTTTTTCCCCGCCTGGAGCTGTTGAATTTTTCTTCTGGCTGGCGCTGTAATCCTCGCGACCAATCGCACACGGTCCCAAGGGGGGGGGGGGGGGGGGGGGGCCTGTTGGCGTGGTGCATCTATTCCTTTTTTGACTAACTGCCTGGCTTAGCAAAACGCAGGATAATAGATGGGATTCGGGTTTGATTGAAATACATGACCTATTTCTCCGGCGAGAGTTGACGAGCGCTAACAAGCTCGGGCTAGTTTCCATGGCTGTTGACTCGACTGAGGCCCACGAGTCGCGCTGCCGTTTGTGTTTTCTTCGTCACAACAGCTTCTCTGCCGACTAACTTCAAGCCCCAATTTCTCGAAAAAAAGCCGTGGCAGCCGCTAACATGAGTTATACAAAATGGTTATATTAATGGGAGGATTTTCGCGCGTTAATTCGAGGAAAAAAATTCATTCGTGCAGGTTTCCAAGACGCGAGCTTGGCGCTTAGAATGTAGATGTTCAAGGCAGTGCCTCTTTGCTGGTTTTTGACCTTGTTGGTTCAAGTGAGTTTAACAAAAGGGCTTACATGATTGCTTTCAGTGTCGAATAAAGATTGGAAAGCATTGATACCACTTTGCATACTTTGAACCTTGCTTGGAACCCTATTTGTTTATTTTGAGATTGGCCGTAATTTGTGGCGGAACATGTTCCCGACCGGCGCATTTTGACGGCAACCACGACGAGTTAGAGGAGGGGGGGGCTCATGATAGTTTCAGATGGGTTCTGTCAGGTGGGGCCATTCACACTATCTCCTTGAGCCCGCTACAGTCAGTGAGACGCGAGAGTAGGGGTCTATAGCTAAGTTATAAAAGACTAGAAAAAAAGAACTTGAATTCCTTAATAAATTACTCTAAGATATAAGTAATAAGACTTTCTCTGAGTATGTCTATGGGGCAGTGCGGCGCCCACTGAATCTAGCGGGCTCAAGGAGATAATTTAACCCCTCAATGTTTAGCCACGAGTGACTTTAAAGGGGGGGGGGGAGGGGTTTCTATCAGCTGGTTAGCACCCGACGGGTCCCGCGCGCCAACAAATTATCCGGCTAACTGGCTGCATAGGTACTGCTCTTGGCCCGCATTCTCTACTCCATTTCTTGTACACTTTAGTAGCCAACAACGCTCGGGAAAAGATTGTCATTGAGTCACAGGCCCCTGTAGACCCCGCCCGAGGCCGCGGCCAAAACTTAGACATCAGCGGGGTTAGTGCAGATCAAGTGGAGCCTTCTGCCGTCGGCGGGGTCAGGGTTGACCGAACAAACCCGGGGGGGCGGACGTCAAAATGCGGCACAACATCTTGCTTCCAATCGGAAATCAGCTTTCTCCCACTTCGGGTGAATTGAAAGAAGCAATGGCAGGCCGGAAAAGGCCAGTTTCAACCCTCTTGGTGCTGTTGCTGACTCCCGACAATGGCGGACGTTGCTAGTCATGAGTCTGTCTCGTTTTTACCCTGACCGTAGCGTTCACCTGAGACGGATGGTTGCTTCAGGCTCAGCCAAGACACAAACAAGTCGAGATGGTGCGAACAATCGGACCGCCTCGTCACTGCCAGAATGCTGACATGGTCGAGTCGTCATCACCAAGTCAACAGAGTCCTTGGCCTGTTCCAGCTAGGGCGGTACAGCAGTCCAGAGGGAAGAGTCATGGCCGTAGAAAGAGGGACGGTAAAAAAATTGCATTGAGCTGACAGGGTGCTCGTAAAAGTAGAATTGACCTGTTGCACTACCAGCCAGCCCTTGTCACCACTCGGCCTAGACTCTGCCTCGCGGGCCCTTTCACTACCTAGTGCGGCGAACTGTTCGTGTCGTGGCTCGTTGCGCACGATTAATCCATCTCTATATGATGGAATCGCGGCTCGGAATGCATCTCTTGTCATTCCGTTTGAAGGTTTCGTGCACAACTTTAAAAGGCCAAGTCGGTCCTTTCCACACCATTGTGGCTTGAGACGCATTGGGAATCCGTGGATGATCGATAGCCGGACCTCCACCATCCATCGCGTGCCGCAATGAAGACGACGACTCGGATTGTCCTTCTCGCCGCGACACTGGCCACCGCTTTGCCCCAGTATCATCAGCCCCAGCAAAACCGGCCCCAGTATCATCAGCCGCAGTACCATCCGACCCAGCCCCAGTATCATCAGTCCCGGCCCCAGCAAAATCGGCCCCAGTATCATCAGTCCCAGCCTCAGTATCATCAGCCTCAGCCGCAGAATCATCAGCCACAGTATCATCAGCCCCAGCCCCAGCAATATCAGCCCCAGCAATATCACCCCCAGCAATATCAGCCCCAGCAGAATCGGCCCCAGTATCATCAGCCCCAGTATCATCAGCCTCAGTATCATCAGCCTCAGCATGATCAGCCCGCCCAGCCGGTCCTTGCACAGGATAACCAACGCCGGCCGCTATCACCCAATTCCAATGTCGATGCAATGAGGGGCAAAGCCCTGCCAGATCATGGGACTAGGCATGACTCTGGACCTACAAGCGGCAGCGCTGTCGAGACGTTTCGTTCAGACCCGATTTATGAGCATTCTTCGACGTCCCAGCCCTCGCGGAATAGCCACATGTCTCAGCAACCGACTACGGATGATTCTGGTAAACTGACCGGTCATGCCTCGTCTGATAATCATAATACGGATCAGCGACCTGCTCCGAAGGCGCCTCGCCCTTACATACCCGGGGCTTGGGTTGCTGATGGGAAAGCTAGTAATAGACCCTCATTTGATGAGTTCGAGGCGGCTAGGGTACCCAATACGCCTCAGCAATCGACTTCGGGTGTGTCTGGCGATCAGGACCACGGTCAAGAGCCTCCTCAGGTTGGGCAACACTTGAAACCGGGTCCGCCTAGTGGGCCACGCGGAGTTTTTGTTGGTGGTGAGCCGCCCCCGCCACCAATTCAGCATGAGCCTGGGCCTTTTTTTCAGCCCAAGGCTGTGGTCGGTAGTTGGCAACCAACTCCGAGTGATCAGACTACTGGTGGCGGTGAGAATCCGGATCGTCGTACAACCGCCTCATCCAACAGCCTCGGTGGGTCTCAGCCTCCGAACTGGGCTCCCAATAGACAACATAGGCCGGATGGCGTTGATGAACCGGTTGAGCATTTGACCCCTCCGCCCGAGAATCCCGACAGGCTTCAGCAGCAGACTTGGGGTCAATCTTTCAACGGGCCTCACAGTGGTCCACAGACGTCTGATGGGGACTCGTATCGGGATGCAGATATGCCCCAGGCTTCGCAAACGTTTTCGACCCCTCGGCCCAATGACCCCGGCCAGTTTCAGCACCAGGCTTGGGGTCAACAACATAACGGGCCCCCGGACCCCCCTACCGCCGACAGCTGGTCCAGCGGCCAGCCTGCCACTGATGGCTGGTCTCGGCCTCCGGATGCGTATCGGGAGCATGAGAGTGCGTCTCAATGGCAAGGTCTGCCGCGAGAAATACAAGAGGCTGTGCTTAACGATATAAAACAAAACGGTGGTGGCACCTACGAGGTGCACGGACCGTTCACATGGTAATTCCATCACGGTGAATTGAGCTTCGCGGGCAAAAGTCGGCAAGCGACCGTCGATTAGCGTCTTCAGCCGCAAGACACCGTGTATACACTCGGCTTTCAACACGGCTATGTCTCGGTGGTCAACTTCTTTTTTTTTTGCTTTTTCCCGCTGTTGAGACGGTATTCTTAGATTGTAAATATTTTTTTAATTTTTACCTTAAAATAGACTTGGATATAGACGACACATTGACTCAGGCTAGAGTCCCGTTGCATGGCGAGAGCATGATTAATATAACCAAATTTCAGACATGGGCATTGACTGTTGGCAATAGGGGATGATGTACGAATTTGTCGGCGGAATCGAGCCATTTCGTAGACGCACCCTCTTCCAAGTCTTGTCCATGTCATCATTCTATTTTCCAAATAGATGTCTATACGACCAAGTCTTGACGGAAAACTTGCTAAATGAAACAGTGTAACTCAGTGTATGATGGTGATACCAACTCAAAGACAGATCGTACCGTGACCATCATCAAATGTCAGACGACGTCTTGACATGGCCACGAGCGACATTAATTTACCGCACGGAAACGGCCTGGCATTGGCGGTCGAAGAGTCGCAGGGACATTGTTACTTCATGCTTTTCAGGGCTTGTCGGTGGACTCGCCACCGGGCGCATACTTTATGGTTTGTTGGGAGGCGTCAAAGATGTCTTCAGTCGATGGTCCAAGTCGAGGAGAGGACAGCGAATCTTGACCTTTGAGATGCGACTCACCACGGCGGACCATCCACCATACACCAAAACCTCAGCCCATCAGAGAATTCGTTATCCGTTCCAGCTCGTCCTTCGTCACGACCCGGTCAGCGTCCGGTCAGCGTAAGAAGACGACATGAAGCCGTCCCAATCCACGCAGCGGTTATAGACCTGCTTGGTGTGTCGAAGACGAGCCTCTGGCTCTTGTCCGTCCACTTGAAAACAGTGAGGGACTCGGTGTCGGCGCGACACTGAGCAGGGCCTCGAGGCAGTGCTGGTTGTGAACCATGTGATGAGCCATGTCGGATTCAGACAAGTTGGAGAGCTCGGGGTGGTGGTCGCGCCGACGGAGCACCTTGACGCAGTGAAGCTCGTGGAAGACGCCCATCCATGGAAGATGGCCGTCCTCGGGAAGGGCTACGGACTGCTGGTCGTGAACGGCCAGCTCGTCGGCCGTCACCCGAATGGCCACGCCGTGGCAGGCCTTGTCGGTTCTAGGACCAGACTCTCCGATAAAATTGCTGTTTTCAAAGAGCCTATACTCGATGTAGTCTGCAGTTGATCTTGAAGCCGGGGAATGCTGGCGACAGGGCACGACAGACCTGGACACAGCAATCAGAGTCAAAAGGTCAACTTCTCGATAGACGCGACACTCACAGTCCCTCCAAGGTAGCGGGTCCTTGGTAAAGTGGCGGACGAAAAAGATGGACAGGGTTGTGTAAAGCATGATGAGAGCCAGATGGACACAACCAATGGGGATGGGACGGCCCTCGTTGACGGCTCTTCTTGCCGATGGTGTCATTATCATTCTCCACCTCATTCAACAAGGGCTGACAGGCGATCTCATTCAATTTTGGACATCTTGTGACGGGAGATAGTACCCCGGTCCAGAAAAAAAAAGCCTCCAACTCAAACGCCACGAGGCGAGACGGACGCCCGATGTGCCCTGACCTCCCACCCAAACGCTGCTTCTTTGTTTCATCATGAATGTCGGACAAAAGGCCTTCATGCCATTTCTCTCCGTGGATGCACGGCGAATGACGACATGTCTAGCCCTGAAATGAAACTATTCATGCAGGCGCATACCGGGGGGGCAAATGGCCTGGGCTCCAGCCGAGAAAGGGCGAGGCGAGAGGCTGGGCTCAATGATGGCAAGCAAAGATTATTTGCTGGCCTGCCCCAACACCTTGACGCCAGCACCTGACCATGCAGCGCGCCATCTTTTCAATAGACTGGCATTAATGGTCTCCATGAAGCCCACAAGTCTCGGTGGCTTGGAGCCTCGATAGCACCAAACACCTCTGCTCGTGAGCAACCAAAGTCGTCGCCTCGTGATGGTTTATTTCGTTTTTATATTCGTTTTTGTATAAATGGCCGCCCAACAGGGATTGTGTCTGTCCACTTTTCTCTGATGACTTGGGGCTTATTTGTTTTGACTTGACTTCCGGCAAAGAGACCAAGATTGCCACGCCCATGCATCTATGCCATTATTAGAGACACGTATTCGCGAGTCTGATAACTTTGCTTGATCCAGCTCACTCTTCAGGCTCAGCCGTACCCTGGATTTTTAGCGGGTTGGGGCGCTGTGCAGCGCAGCGCAATACCTAGATGACCGACCCCTGCCATAGGGAGGCGTTGGGTCAGCGCGCCCAACAGCTTTATTGTTTTCTTTTTTTGCCACTGCTTACATGCCAACATTACAGCCTTGGGCATATCATGCCCGAAATGGTGAAGCGCTCACAGTCACAGCCGCCGTTTGAAGGAAAACTTGCTTCGCCGCCATTTTTTCTTGCACAGATGGGGGCGCTCTCAACTTGTTGCTGTGACATGATTTGGTAATCGGTGTGATAACTAGAATCACCACCATGACAGGCAGGCGCTCTTCACCGTCGGCAAACGTCTTCTTTCAGCTACGTGATGGACTGTTTTGGCGGCGGCGGCGGCGGCGGGGCTTACAAGTCACGTCCCATCATATCTCTCTCGCTCCAGCAGATCAGCGAGGCCGTCATGACCAGTGGTTAGGATGAACGTGGCGCGCGTTCCCAATCTCGTGCTCCACGCAGCAGCCAGAATTTCCGTGGCCTACGTAGCTCTCACGTCAGACGGACGTGAGTGACCAAAACGGAGCCAACGGGAGCGAGACGTCCCGCGCCGGCGTTGTGAACCTGAAGATGGACACCATCAATCTTGTCCGGGATCGAGTGCCACATCAATGATGGACGCGCTCTTTCGATCCATCGTCTTCTCCCAACGAGAACATTAACCACTCTGCGTGCCATGCGAATTCTCGCAGACAGTTGCGTCTACATATACAGCATGTGGCTAGCAAATGGAGGCCGAGTGCGGCGCGCCCCGTCCCATCCTCGGTGTCGCCGCCGGATGTCTAACAGAGGGGAGGGGGAAGGCAGAAGAAGCAACGAGTGGACGATGTGGCACAATTGGAGGGTAAGATGGTGATGAGGCTTGTTCACCTGCAGCGCCATGTGCGAGACATTGGGAAAAAGAAACTTATTCCCGACGCCAACACCAATGCCACACCGACGCCGCGCTTGGTCGCAAGCACAGGCAAGAGTCTGGCCGTCAACAGGCCCAGTCATACTGACCAGGGCAGCAGCTGAACATATTTTTTTTGGTGTTTGGAAGTGCTCCCCGGTAAATATGTCAACGAATATGACGGCATGCCGCAGCAAGCAAAATGTCGGCTTCAAAAGCAAGATGAAGTCAGCAAGGAGCACTGGCAGCGTCGTCCGCTCTCCGAAGTTTGTGTTGTTGCCTGAGTACAGCCAAGGCACCTCTTGCGATTTAGAAAAAATATGTCATCTATCTAATTCATTTCTGTAGCATTATTTACCCCGGGACATTACACACTCTTCTTCATATCCCGAAAGTCTCGGAATCCTTCTCGCCCGGCTGTGCTGCGCAACCTCCCCCAGCCCTGCCTTTTGTCTCTTGTCTTGTTGGCTTTTTTTCTTTCCTTCAGCCGTCATTGTCAGGATGGATCCGCGTCCGACACCTCGGGCTCTCGTGCTAGCGTCCTCGATCCTGAAAATCATCACCAAGCTCGTGCAGCACGATCTCCAGAATGATCTGCCTTCCACACTACTTGGGGGGACCATGCCCGCATCGCTGAGCGCATCGGCGGATGAGGCGCTTCATCAAATGGATGAATTGGCCTTTTGGTTAACGACACAGCTGGCCCGGGTAGTACGTCCTTTCTCTTTGCCTCTCTCTCTCAATCCCCCGGCCTGGCGTCATCGTCCGCTCTTTCACACACGCGCGGGCAAAAGTGCTCTTGACTAAAAACAAGGCGACATCAAAGACGGACATGGTGGGCCTGCAGGCCATTCATCGGTACAAAATCCCACAAAACTTGGCCGTTGGAGAAACGATCCCGGTGGCGGAGCTGGCCCGCCGCTGTCACGCCCACGACGTGGACGCTTTTACCCGTCTGGTCCAGTTCACAACCACAAAGGGCATCCTTTTGGGCCAGCCCGAGCCGGGCATCGTTGCACACAGCGCCTTGTCTGCCATGTTTGCCGTGCATCCACACGTCAGAGACTGGTTCGACTTCATCTGCGAGGATAATCTGCCTGCCCTCTACCGCCTCCCCGAGGCCCTAACCGCCACTGACCTGCCCAATGGCTCGACCGGCCACAACCTTGCCATCGGCATGTCTGGCACCTTTTTGGAGACGTTGGCAGATGACGCTGAGCTATCGAAGCGCTTCGAATCCTCGTTTTGCTTCGTGCAGCCGATGCCGGGCTGGCAGCCATCTTGTCCCACCTTAGGAAATATGCTTTTTGCTGTGCTGTGACGGCTGCGAGTAATGTTGGAATTTGGCACTTAGCTTGTTCGGAACATGGCTGCTGCAAATGGATGGTCGAAACATGATTGGGGGGACGAGGTCAGAGGGCGCCAATGGGAATTACAGAGAACTCACCAGGCACCGCTCCTGGCGAGTTCCTGCCGACGAGACGCACATGTGCCGTGTACGACTATGCACATCTAGACTTGAGCTTGCACTGCCCTCCTATCCTCCTTCACCGCTACCCTCCCACTGCTACCCTTCCCGCACATGAAGCACCCTGGCTCGAATCTGCATGGGGCCCGCTGGAAATGCTGGCCCGGTTGCTGTGCACGCCCCAGGATCCACGGGAGACAGCCGGTCAGTCTATATCGGCAAGGCGACGAGGCGCCTTGTGACCCCATTCGCAATGTCACGCTCGACCCGAGTGTATGGCTCTGGACTTGAGCACAATTTTTTTTCCCCTTCCGTAGCGCAGGTCTGCACCTCCACCCCCACACCGGGCGTTTCCGACCGTGGAGAAGGTCCGTAGCGCCGCTTGGAAACCGTTTTCGATGCCGACGCCAAGCGCTCGTCGACTTAGCCGGGGCGACCCTGATTTATATCATCGCCAAGGTATGAAATTCACGCAGTTGTCTTTGCAGGCGCGATGCAGCTGAAGTCGCCGGCATTTTCACGGCCAGCACGTGTCAAGCGGCCATTCATTTGCCATAGCGCACTGTTTTACCAATGCAGGCCATGGAAAACTTTTTTTTTTTTAAAAAAAGTACTCTACACTACGCTTCATAATAATTCTTACGGGAATAAAAGGACACGCAGCGTGAGCTTGCACTACAGCGTACTTGTTTGGGACGAAAAACTCGTCGCGAGGAAGTCACTCTGTTCAGCCCAATGGTCGATAAGGGCCCCTGCATCCGAACCAACTATCAAGGCCGGAAGCCCCGACCATTTTGCGCCAACCACTAATCAACAATTGCACCGTGGATGAAGGAAACCCAAAATCTGTTCCTTGACAGACTAGACTGGACAGACGGCCGATTCGTCACCGGGTGGAAAACTAGATTTATGTAATAACACAGTGTGAAATGCCGGGTTGGCCAGCCGGTCCTTGGCAATGTGGTGGGCGAACAAAATGGACAGAGTTGTGTAAAAAAACATAAAAAAAAACATATGCATAAAATCAATTTAAAGCTAATCGAATCAAGAGAACTCTTGAGAATATTGGTTGTCAAGGACTGTGATTAAATTAATACTGGGTTGTGAAATAGACCAATACTAGGATAGAAAGACCGAGGGCCCCAAGTCAAAACTCCGACCAGACCCGAACCAAGTGTGAGCCATGGTCGTCAAGGAGCTTACGGCAGGTTAGATGAGATTAGCCTGGCCCACGGTTCGCCCTCGACAGCAACTTCATCATCGACCTGTCTCTTGACATTCTTGCCCTTTGCTTTGGCTAGTTTTTGCATAAAGACATACTGCGAAATATAAGGGCTCCCATCCGCGAGGAGAAGAGGATAACTAAAGCTGCAGGCAGGGTTGAATTTGTACTCGATGTGGCTGTCATTGGCAGGCATAATAAGCCCGTTGACGGTACGGAGCTCATTGCTGAGAGGAGATCCCTTGTATGTGTGGAAGGCAGCTGTGACGCCTGCGACGTTTGTGTCGTTGAAAATTCTTGAGTCTGAGAGGTCAATGGCCGCCATGGACGTGTTGTAACCCGTAATGTTAACATCGGGTGGAAATTCAGACCATTCAGGTGATCTGAAAAATGGCAGCGAAACTTCACCGGATGCATATGGTTTCATGCAATTTTCAAAGTTGTAGAAGAGAATCCGAGGGCAGCGGCCCGTGACTTCAACGTGGTACGTCCAGGTTTGTACGGTGCAAAGTGACCCTGCCGGGCACTCCCCTTCAATGCGAACATCGTTGGTGAATTCCAAGTTAGATGTCTTGTCACTGCCTCGTTCTTTGCTCATGGTGTTCGTGCTTGAGGCGCTCTGCGTGTTGCCATTTGACTGGCTGCTTGTGTCGCCCCATGAACGAGAACCATGGACTTCGAGTTCTGTCTCGACCTCTGCCTTGGCTAAGAAGTTAGCTCCGACCGTGGCCTTAATTCCAGCCTTGCCACCAAGCTCGTTGTTTGTGGTTTCTGACTTTTCCCGAGTTGCAGAGGTGCTGCTCTCGGACGTGTTACTGTTTGTCTCCTCGACACTGACTCGTAACGTTGAAGAGGAGAGTCTGGCTTTCGATTGCGCGACATGAAACGTCACTGCATCGCCTTGGTTGACTACGCGGTGGTCCTGGTTGGCTGCGGGGATGATCTTGATGTTCTCGTCCAGAAGTTGCGGACCCATGGCCTGACGATAGAACCATTGGTCGTTTTGGCACCGACCGTTTTTATTTTTCCAAAACTGAAACGGCGTTGCATACTGTGGATCTCGTATACCGGGCACATGAGCAGGATCGATATGCACATCTTGGTAAGGCGTGTTTCCGCGCTTGATGTGGTTTTTCACCTTGGCGAACTCAGTCTGAACCTCTTCGACGTCCATGAATTCAGCGCTCAGGTCGACGGCCGTAGATCCATCGTGAGTCGGGATTATCCAGCCGTGGACCGAGTTGGCAACGAGGAGCGCCAAGGCGATTTTTATCTTTCGGGGCATCATCAAATCAAAGGGTAAGACAGGAATCCAGGAGAGGGCTGATAGGTAAGCGTAATAGAGCTTCTTTACTATAAATACCGGGTTAGGTCTTGTTATCAACGTAGGGCAAAACCCGTATAGGATGCAGTGGATTGGTGGGGGTGCCGCATAACAGTGCCTTCTTACATGTCTTGGTGATCTGATTCTTTTTTTGAATAAATGAGTGAATAAATAAATAACAAGATGGACAAGATTCGCCGGAGGCTCGCAGGTCTTGACCAGGAAGTACGTGGCAAGGTTGGGTGAGGAGAAACGAAGGGGAAGGAGATGCAGACAGACTTATATAGTTTCTTGGGCGCTGACCCAATGGCGGGCACTCGAGTTTCTTTGGTCAGGCAGATGTAGGCAAGCCCGTCCCTGAGCATGAGAATGGCCAGGAAATGACAAGTAAACGCGAAAGAAAAGGGCAAGAATCTGGTCTTGCTCTGAAGTGCCGGTCCCAGATAAACAGAAATGAAATATCATATCGTGGTGGAGAGTCGCCTGGAGTGGAGCCGCGCATGAAAGTCATTTCAGAGATTCAGAGATATACTCGTGCCACGCCCCACCACTAGGGTGGTGCTTACCACTATAATAAGCCACTTATTATAATAAATTATTATTAAAGTAAATTATTTTAATTATTTAATTTAAATAATAAAAATTATATTTTTATAAAAAATAATATATAATAAAACTATAAAATCCTTTTTTTATTTATATATTTTTTTTATAATTTTAAAAAATACCTTTTTATAAGTTTTAT